>CAVNYN010206869.1:0-11956 GCA_963692815.1 Nyctanthes arbor-tristis | reverse complement strand
TCGTGTATCGTATTTTACATTTATTACATATTATGTTTGGTAAAAATTAGTCGATAATAACAAGAAGAAACTGAATTGGAGATTCATGAATTAATTATAGATTGGCAATGTTAGTCATTACAAGTACGCATCGTTTTATAGTTCCAGCAAGACAGACACTATTTATCTAGCAATGTTGAGAGAAAAATCATCATTAATTTATCTGAAAGTATCCGTTTGCCACCTTACTAGTTCTCTTCTGCAACCCCGTCTTCTTCCCCTTGTGCAAAAAATTCGGGTTATTGGCGCGAAAGCTCTCTATCTTTGAGTTGTTTTGTGGAACTCGTCCCTACCTTTATTTCTTGGCAATTTCATCCCCACATTTGCATTTCTTGGTGGAATTCATCCTCGCCGTCATTTGCCGTTAATCTTTCCGCTTTTCAACCTTTACTTTTGTAATATTATATTTATATATACACACTTATATTTTATAAAGCCTAAATTAATGCATTAATTATTATTTTTTATATTTTAAAAAAAATTAATGCACTCAAATTTAAATACGCCAATAAAATGTTAGAGAAGAATAAATAAGATAAGTGCGCTTTATTTTATTATGTTGTTTTACATGGTTCAAAACTGATTACTAAATAGACGTATAGTTAAAAAAGTATAACAAGCAAAATAATTAACAACGTTGCCGCCTAAATAAAATAAAATATAATTTGATTCTCTGATAATTTTCTTGAATATCATACACACACTTAATAATTTTCTTGAATATTATACACACACACATAGAGACTATACGTCTATTTAATAATCAGTTCTAAACTATGTAAACTAACATAATAAAATAAAACGCACTTATCTTATTTAATCTTCTCTAACATTTTATTGGCGTATTTATATTTGAGTGCATTAATTTTTTCAAAATGTAAAAAATAATAATTAATGCATTAATTTAGGTTTTATAAAATATAAGTTTATATATATAGATATAATATTACAAAAGTAGAGGTTGAAAAACGGAAAGATTAACGGCAAATTATGTTAGGGATGAATTCCGCCAAAAAATGTAAAGGTGGAGACGAAATTGCTAAGAAATAAAATGTAAGGACGATTTCTATAAAACAATTCAAAAATAGGAACCTTTTACGCGATTAACTCAAAAAATTCTAGTACTCGTACCTAGTACTCGGAACTTTGCCTATTCGTCTTTTGCCTTTAATTTGTAGTGTTGGACCCATGCTAGCCGCTAGCGCCTTTATTTAATTACCAACTACTAACATTTATGACTTTCTTCATTCCTTTATATAATATATTAGTTAATCTAGATTTATTTTTTATTCTATTTCATTCGTACGTGACTCTCATTTTCTTTTCTTCCTTTTTTTTTAAATTAAAATATTTTTATATTTTTTAAATTTTAGTTTCTTAGTTTAAAATGATAAATGACATAATGGTAATTTATTCGATGAGTTAACAATGAAATTGATGGAAACTGTTAAAATGGACTCTATGTGCGGCTTCATGAGAGGTTAGGGACCCAACTGGTTGAAAAAAAAAATTAGGGACCCAACCGATTCTAATCTCAAAAGTTGGGGACTATATGTGAGATTAACCCTTTATTTTTTTTTATTCTATTTCATTCATAATGTGACTTTTTTTTTCACATTCTTTTTTTCTAATATGTCGTTTTCTTTTTTCGTTTATGATTTAACTTTTTTTTTTTTTCACGGTGAGGTCGAGTTGAGGGGTGACGGTAGTTTGCAGCAGTGGTCAGTGGAGGAATTTAGGGTTGGTCTGTGTAACTCTTTGTGCAGTGGAGGAATTGTACTAAACTAATTGGAGTAATGATCTCTCACCACCCAGGCGTTGGGATATCCCGCCACCCGACTTATATGGAGGGAGAACATTGGTCCACCCACATGTGGGTCAGACCACTTGCATGTGGGGTGGACCAATGATCTCCCACCACCCGGGTGGTGGGATAACCAGCCACCCGGGTGGTGGGAGATCATTTTTAAGTTTAATTGACAATTGTGATGTGTTGTCTTCAAATTAAGGATCAGTGCGTGAATGGTGGATTTCTTTTTCTTGCTTTTTTATACAATTATATCACTCGATCCAAAATTCTTAGCATATATATTGACATTCAATAAACATTAGAGTTCGAGGGGATTCAAAGAGGGGTTAATTACACCTAGCTTCCCCAACTTTTTAAATTTGTTGAAATTACGTTCCCAACCTTTAATTTTAGTTGTGGGGGCTCCTAACATTTCAAAAGTGTTACATCTGAGGTCCCTCTAATGATTTCCATCCATTTTCACCGTTAAAATTATGGGTATTATCGTAAAATACCAAAAATTAAGTATTTTAATGTTTTAAAAAAAAAGAAGGGGGAGACCTTCCCTATGTGTTGCCGAAAATGGCAGCAAAGTGCTGCCATTTCCAGCAGCACAAGGGGCTCCCCCATTTTGGCTGTAAATGGCAGCAAAGTGCTGCCATTTTCGGCCAAAAGGGGGGAGTCTCTTCTCCTGTGCTGCCAGAAATTGCAGCACTTTGCTGCCATTTCCAGCAGTCATTTGACACTTTGCTGTCATTTCCAACAGCACATAGGGAGGTCTTCCCCCTCTTTTTTTTTAAAAAACATTAAAATATTTAATTTTTGGTATTTTACGATAATACCCCTGACTTTACGGTTGAAATTGGTAGAAATCATTAGGGGGACATCAGGTGTAATACTTTTGAAAAGTTAGGGGCCCCCACAACTAAAATTAAAGGTTGAGGACGAAATCTCAACAAACTTAAAAGGTTGAGGACGCTAGGTGTAATTAACCTTTCAAAGAATACAGTAGAGACCCCTTAGGAGCTCTGGATACTAGATAGAGTTATAAACCCCAAAACATGGAAAAAACAATAAAAAAATCAAATTCGGGTTGAACCCGATGGGTAAATCGAGTCCCGAGTCAGGCTACGCGGGTTCAACCCGCTTGTACTCACCCAACCGAGAACCTGACTCAACCCGAGTCGGGTTCTCCATTTTTCGACAACCGACCCGTTCTTCTCTATAACTTAACTCAACCCGACCCATTGCGGGTCAAGTTTTCAGTTCTTTTGCCCAGCCCCAGTGTCCAGAAAGATAATCTCGCCATACGTCTGCGGGGTGATCAAAACTGCTAGCCATATTAAACTGTAATATTTCGACTATCTTATTGTTAACTAATAATTATTAATTTTACTCGATATGAAATACTATTAAATGAACTTAGTATGAATGGTCAAAAAAACCTGTCAAACCAGATATCTACGTGTATCTGACCCTATTAAGACGGAGAATACCAGATTAAATGGGTAAATAGCTCGGGGATAGAATAACAAAAAATTGGCTTGACTTGATAATGAGCGGGAGAAGGTTATCATATTTTTTACCTATACTCAGTGCGTGTAACCATTTCTTTTCAAAGACAAAAATATTTACAAAAATTCTAATAGTTTGAAAAGTAAAAAGATAATGAAACTTATCAAGAAATTTTAGTAATTTCAATAAGCAAACATAATTCCATCTTGAGATACCCCGTGTTTATAATACTATTCATTAAGTAAAAAATAAAAATAAAAATATATAGATATTTAAATAGGCCAATAAATTGGTAATTACCCATACCGGCCCGTCCTCAGCCTATGTCCCATTTAAGTGGAGACGGGTACATGGGTAGGAAAAAAAAATTTTGATAGGTAGGGTAAAGAGTATAGCATATCCAATATCGACCGGGCCGAATGCCATTCCTAGACATCAAAAAATCGAAAGAAAATTATTTTTCTCTATAACTATACCATAATGAGAATTTTGTAAACAATGAAATGCTAGTTAAACTATATTTATTACATACTAAAGAAGTAACCTCATAATAACTTGATTAAAAATCATATATGAAAAATAATTAAAAATTATAACATCATCTAAAAACAAAATATTATAATTCAAATTAGGAAATATTTCCTAGGTAAGATATATATATATATATATATATATATATAAATTAAAAAATTTTGAGTTAAAAAATAAAAAAACATTGAATATAGATAAGAGTAATGTTATTTATCTAGTCTAGTTGGTATCAATAGATTGGATGATGAATTGATATACATAAATATGTGGAGATCCTCATATATTTAATAAAAAATAAGGAGATGACAACTAGGCTAGAGACTGGTCTTCATCTAGATAAATAGTATTATTATATAGATAAATCCATCAAAGTACCAAATAACATATATATAACATAAAATTTACTGTAGAATTTATCTAACATGTAAGTAAAAGTCTAGTTATTTGAATCTATTTATTCAAATTAAATTATAATGAGAAATCATAATGAAGTGAAATAAGTTGTGTAGATTTAATGAAAGTTTAAAATTTATAGTTATAAATGAGCAGTTATGAAATCAGTGGTCAAATCAGTAGTAGTTAGAATTATAATGTATTTAAATAAAGGGAATCAAACACCTCATAAAATGACTTTATCTTAAATAGTTTTGGTGGAAAAATCTATTATATCTTAAAAGTAGAAGAGTGGTAGTAGGCCCTCTTGTTGTTTTCTGCCTAAAATTTCAACCAATATATATATATTGGGGTTGAATTGTTGAATACACTTCAACTCATCACATTTTGGGTGAGCCCTGTATTAATTGACTGAGCAAAATAGGCTTTTTTTTTTTTTTTTGGTATTTTCAATGGAACCTTTTTCTCTAGAGATGGCTATGCAATTTTCCTATCTTGAGTAAAAACGCCTGACACACTTTTTACATTTCCGATGGAACTCTTTCATCGTTTCAAAACTTTTGTTCATTACTGTCTGGAACTTTTCCCCCACTAATTGCAGATACATTACTCATACATCTTGCCCTTTTATCTTTCTTCTGCTCTAGCAACTCCGATGCCTCTAGTTTTCTCCTTCCAGCGATGTGGCGAAATGGCTTATTTCGACATCAAAATCACTGGTAGGCTTATCAAAGGATGCTCTTACATTCGGGTATTAAATCCTTCTATTTTTCTACCTGAACTCTCTTAATTTTCATTTTTTAAAAGCATAAAAACCTTAGAATCGATGATTCCTATTATGTATATTGAAACGTAAGTTCATTTTCCTCTTGGTTTTTGAACATAAGACACTATTTTTGATGTCTTGCTATGGAATAAACATGATCATTATGTACTGGATTTCCTCTTGATCTACATTGACATCTTCTTCTATTTTTGCTTTCTGAACACATTTTCCATGTAATTGTTGTTTCTTCTCCTCTTCAATTTCCATGCCTTGATTGCCCTTTTCCTTGAGACTTGACATTGATCTGACTCTTCAATTTTTCTACCTAGATGGTCTGTGATAGAGACAGGTAAACTTTCAAGTCTTTTTCAGTTTTTAATTTCTTGTTTGCCTTTTTTTTCCTGAAACAATGTATAGAAGTTAGGTGTTCAATTCTTTTCTCCCCCATCTGAAATTGAGGATATGCCAATTCAAGCTATTGAAATATTTTGTTATTTGATAAGCCTTAATTACACCATTGAAATTGATGTTTAAGAAGACTTCATTTGAAATTATTATTTCTAAAATCTTGATATGGGTTTTTTCTTTTATGTATTTTTTTTCATTTTTCTCGTATTTACTGGATTTGGAACTCCTATTGTGAAGTATTGACTGTTTTTTGAAGAAGTTTTGGTCTATTCGATTTCCAAAGAAGGTGAAAAATGGCAAACAGCAGATGGTTTAATTTTGATTCTCATTTAATTTCAGAAATCATAACGTAGTGCAATAAAATGGTATTGTTACTTTGTGGAGACTACAAAATCAAGAGGTACTGGATAAAACCTTTGGACAATTGCCTTTTCTCATTTTCTTGGATTTTTTTTATAATATGATAACCTTGAAATTATATCAATGCTGATTTGCTTTTGAGGCTTCACCCTGTTGTATCTTTTTTTCTTTGAGTTTTGTAATTTGTGATGCATTGAACTGATATGTTTGGTTGCATATGAACTAAGGAGTGAGAAATGTTTGAAAAACATAAATTAACATGGATAAACAAATGATAGAAAGCTTGGATAAATAAATACTTGTGTAAATTATCATACTGCCCATGAATAAATGTGGTAATAGAGGAATTATCATGTCGGGTATTGCATCAATTAATGGAAATAGAGAGCTTACTTTTTTATTTATTTACAATTTTGAGATTTTATTTTATGGTAAATGAAGATTACAATTTTAATACACTATCAAATGTGTTGTAAGAAAATCATCGTAAATAGTATATGAATTGGGCTGTTAAAATGGTAGCCTTTCTCTGAAATGGCAGACTTTCTTATAAACAAAACATAGATGAAAACTTGGAAAAATAATTTTCTGTATTCAAGTCCGTGTTGCTACTGTGTACATTAGAGGTTAATATACAAAAGTCAAGAATACATAAAAGGTAATATTCTAAGGTATTCTAGAGTAATGCTATATCCTAATGAAGGAAAATATATACATTCCATAACTAAATTGTGATCAATGGGATTTGTGAATATTTGCATGTGCCTTTACATGTGCCTCACATTACTCCCCCTCAAGTTGGAGCATGAAGCGTCCAAATGCCCAACTTGCCAAGAATGATGTGGAATCGATCTCGTCCTAAAGCCTTGGTGAAGATGTCGGCTAACTGAACTCCAGAAGAAACCTTGTGCGGGATGAGTACTCTAGTTTGAATTTGTTGTCGAACAAAATGACAATCTATCTCAATGTGTTTTGTTCTCTCATGGAAAACACGATTAGCAGAGATATGAATCGCAGCCGGGTTATCACAAAATAGAGGAACTAGCTTTGTGGACGTAACTTAAGTTCTGAAAGCAACCCTCGAAGCCAAACAACCTCATATACAGTAGTAGCCATAGCTTGATATTCAGCTTACGCTAAGGATCTCCCAACAACTGATTGCTTCTTGGAGCACCATGAAATAGCAGACGAACCAAGGAATATGATGTATCCTGTGGTACATCGTCGGGTGGTGGGACATGCTGCCCAATCCGCATCACAATAGGCTTGAAGTGACAACTCATTTTGTTTAGGAAAGAATAATCCTTGACTTGGAGACCCTTTCAAATATCGTACAACATGAAAAGCAGCATCTAGATGATTCTGTTTGGGTTCATGCATGTATTGACTCAGGACATGTACAGCATAACATATGTCTAGTCGAGTAACGGTTAGATAGAGAAGTCGTCCTACTAATCTCCTATATAATCTAGGATCGATACAAAGAGGCCCATTGTCAGATAAGTGTGCTTGCTGGTTCATAGGGGTAGAGGCTGGTCGACATCCCATGAGACTACATTCAGCTAATATATCCAACGTGTATCTAAATTGATTTAGTGCAACGCCAGAGGCTGAATGAGCCACTTCAATTCCAAGAAAATACTTTAGCCTTCCAAGATCTTTTATTTTGAATTTTTCATCTAGATAACATTTCAACTTCCTTATTTGCATCATATCTGTCCCAGTAATTATCAAGTCATCTACATAAATAAGAACCGCCACATACGAATCACCTTGATGAAAGATAAATAAGGAGTGATCTGCATGTGATTATTAAAGCCAATGCTAACAAGAGTTGTAGTGAATTTGTGGTACCAATTCCTAGATGCTTGTTTTAAACCGTAGAGTGATTTCTGAAGTTTGCAAACACGTTGCTCTCCCTTTCGTACAAATCCCTGCGGTATTTTCGTATTCTTCTAAATCTCCATGCAAAAAGGCATTATTGACATCTAGCTGATGGAGTTCCCAATTTTGACTCGAGGCCACTGCAAGCAAACAAGCCACATCTCGAAAGTCTCATTGAAATCTACCTCTTCAACTTGAGTGTAGCCTTTTGCCACCAGTCTAGCTTTGTGCCGCTCAATGGTCCCATCTGGATTGTATTTTATCTTATAGACCAATTTTAAGTCAATTGCCCTTTTTTTCCTTCTGGCAAAGCTGTAAGAATCCAAGTTTTGTTGGCCTCTAAGGCTTATATTTCTTTCTACATAGCTTCCCTCCAATGTGCCCGTTTAATAGCCTGATGAAAAATGTAGGCTCATCCTCTCTGAGATAGCCGCTAAAAAAACATTATGAGCACTTGAAAATTTAGAATAGGACAAAAAGTAAGAAATAGGAAATACTGTCGAATTAGCAGACGAAGTGGGTGGCACCGTAAGAGAGGGAGGTAAGGCAACTTCATAGTCTGCCAAGCACCTTGGATTGAGAGAGGTTTGTTTTTCAGGCATATAAGTATTATTCTGTTATCCAACCGGACCTTCTAGTAAATCTAGGTCAGGTGCATTTGCTGGTTCTGAATCTATAATTTTGTTACCTTCTGATTTATCAAATTCTTACACGACGCTCTTCCGATCTTGGCGGAGTCTTTTATGGGCAAATCAAATCTTTCAAATAATTTTCTTGTTGCCTTTGAATTAGATTGTCCCAATATTTCGGTCTTATTCCTCCTACGCTGTCTTTCATATTTTCCATTGCATATGGAAAAATATCCTCTCAGAAATATACATCTCTGGACACATAAAGGCTTGGAGTCTAGAGATCAAAAATCTTGTACTGTTTGACTAAATGGATAACCAAGGAAGACACCTGGTCTGGATCTCTGATCAAACTTATCTCGCTGTGTATGGTGCACATTCCCATAGCACAAATAACCAAAAAAGATAAATGATTATATTCAGGCACTCTACCACACACAACCTCATACGGTGTTTTGTCATTCAAAAATGGCAAAGGCATCCTGTTTATTAAATATGCAGCAGTAAGTACACATTCTCCCCAAAATTTGATCAATAGACTACCTTGGAACCTTAATGCCCTAGCAACCTCTAACAAGTGTCTGTGTTTCCTTTCAACTACTCCATTTTGTTGAGGTGTATATTGACATGTGGTCTGAAATTCTATGCCATGAGTTTTGTAAAATCCAGGCAATTCTTTATGGGCAAATTCAAGTCCATTATTAGAACGTATTACCTTGACTTGTGTTTTGAATTGAGTCTTGACCAATTGAATAAACTGTAGAAGATGTGTCTTTGTTTCAAATTTATACTTCATCAAGTATACCTAGGTGGCACGACTGCAATCATCCACTATACTTAGGAAATAATATGAACATGAAAAAGACTCAGTTTTATAGGGACCCCAAATGTCACAATGTATAAGATCAAAAACAGCTTTTGATTTATTCATACTGATAGAAAATGGTAATCTAGTGTTCTTTGCCCTAAAACAGGCATCACAAAATGAATTTTTATTGCAATCAAAAGGCATTCCAAGAATTAAACTTAAACGACTGGTAGGGAGATGACCCAATCTTTGGTGCCAAAGCCTAGCATTCCCTTTATTTGTAGTTGCAAGTGTCTTTCCCTCTCTCGTCGGCTCCAAATAGTATAGTCCATCTTGTTCCTTACCTACTCCAATCAGCTTCTTCGATGGTAAGTCCTGTATAACACAAAATTTAGGACCAAATGTGAGAGCACAATTCAAACACTTTGTTAGCTTACTCACATATAATAAATTGAAATGAAAATCAGGAACGCCCAAAACTCGATCGAGTATCATATTTTTGTTTAAAACCACATGTCATGTTGCTCTTATTGGCACCATATGTCCATTTGAGATCTGAGTGGCTGAATTATATTTGGTCTGGATGTTGATTAAATGACTTACTTGATTTGTAACATGGTCGGTGGCACCGGTGTCAATAACCCAATCATTATGCCTAAATGTGCCTGAACCTTGATAATATCGGGACTCATCTTGCAATTTCTTACCAGATAAGTTCAAAACACTGGTGGATGTCGTTCTAGGTTGTTTACCTCCTCCATCTTCTCCATGTTGATTCTGTTGTGCCTTCTCAAGTTGTTGAAGTAGATTGGTGAGTTGGGCAACAGTAGGGGATTGTGGATTTGACACCGATCTTCCTTGATTTGTTCCAGTCACGGCGGCTGCAATAGATGTTTCTGCCTTCAAGAATCCACCGGAGTTGAAACGACTTTGTCTTATTCCACCCATGGCTGACCTTCGTTGACCCCAATCGGGCGGATATCCCACAAATTCATAGCATTCCTCCCTTAAATGACCTCTTTTATTGCAATGTGTACACCACAGTTTGCTTCGATCCACTCTCTAACCTCCTTTCATTTTCACTGTTGCTACGGTATTGTTCGGGTTTCGGATAGTTTCAAAGTTGGAACTGTTGGGAATTTAATCAATTTCCCTAAACCCGTATGATTAAAAATAGGCAATCAATATGTCAAATAATACTATACGTGCGAAAACGTAAATAACACCAATAATTATTTGACGTCGTAAAACCCTCCAATGAGAAGGGAAAATCAACGGGGCAAGCCGACAAATCCATATCACTAAATAGTAATGGGAATACAATGTTTATCTTCTCAAGACTCTTGTCCTAAATCAAGAGGTAACCACACACTACCACAATCACGCAACACCGTCAAGAATACTATTCTTGGCACCACAACAACTTCATCTAATAACAACATATAGAATCCAATAATCAACTACAAGATATGAAAGAAATATATCACTTAAACCGTTCCAAGAATTAACTTGGAGAAAAATCCACCACTTAAAGAAGACGAACACAAATCGAACGTCGAAACTTCGTTCCAAGCGGTACACAAAAACTGAATTAATTTCCTTCAATTCTTGTGAATTTTCGTGCGCGTGAATTTGTGTTCTCTAGTTTCCGTGCGTCTCTGCCTTTGTGCTTTTTGCTTTCTTTTCGTGTCTTTTTGTTATGCCAGAAGTCCAAAATAGATAACACAACTTTTTGCATTGAATTCGTGTTTCCCAAGACAATTGATTGACCAAATTGCATTGTTTATCATCTAACTTTTAACTTCTATTTAAGTTGGGTATTTAACATGGGCTGGATCCTTTTTAAGCCCAACAGGAACTTCTCCCGTCAGCCACTGACTTTTGTTTCTCTTCTTGTACAACGATGGCATATGTTCGTCCAAGGTTCGGTAAAGGAACAACACACAATATTTGTGACCTCACTGTCCCGAAAGTTTCATCGTGTCGTATGAGGAAGTCAAATACTTTCTCCTTTTCTCGCATATTTTCTACCTTCTTTGTTAATTCACATTTACACTTTCCACAGGTGCAAACGGGAAAGGGATTAAATGATTGGAGTTCACTCCAAATCGATTTTGTTTGCCATAATAAGTCGAGATTGATGCTTTTTCTTGTCATAAGAGAGCTATAGTCTGCCTCAACTCATAGATTCGGGCATCAACTCCTTGTGTAAATCTGTCTTGCAGGTCGATCCACACTTCTTGTGCCGTTTCAGCATATGCCGTGCTTCCTTGGAGCTCTTTGGATATAGAATTCATCAATCATGCCGATATAATTGCATTACATTGGTCCTATGATTGGTATTCCTGCAAATTTATGTCGGGTTTCTTTATCGTTTCCATCGAGAAAACCCGCCTTGTTCTTCGACCGAAGGGCATTCAACGTGTTCTTCTTCCATGTGAAGTAGTTCTCCCCGTTTTCATTAAGAGGATGTGCAACAAAAATCATACCAGGGTGGTCGAACGGATGCAAGAAGTAGGGAGATTTCATATCAACAAGGTTTGTATTGTTGGTTGATTGCTGCGCCATAGATTTCGCACTCTCGTCTGCCATCACGTCTCTGATACCATGAAAACTTGGAAAAATAATTTTCTGTATTCAAGTTCGTGTTGCTACTGTGTACATTAGAGGTTAATATACAAAAGTCAAGAATACATAAAAGGTAATATTCTAAGGTATTCTAGAGTAATGCTATATTCTAATGAAAGAAAATATATACATTCCATAAGTAAATTGTGATCAACGGGATTTGTGAATATTTGCATGTGCCTTTACATGTGCCTCACCTTAATAGA
>CAVNYN010206863.1:0-10981 GCA_963692815.1 Nyctanthes arbor-tristis | reverse complement strand
ATAATGGCTTAATTCTACTTGCCATCTTATTAATCTTTTATTTGCTATTGTAGGGGTCTATTTCTTTTGTAAGACAATATTTTACTTGTGTATTATCAATTCTAATTTTGAATTTTGTTGTTACTACAAATAATTCGAACTTTCTAATTGTCATCTTAACAGCTAACAATTATTTTTCATTAATATGATAATTAGTTTGTGCTGGCGTGAATGTACCACTATTATATTATGCAATCCTTTCCTCAGTTTCCTCTGGATAGTTATATTTTTAGTAATGCTCTCCATGCAGTTATACATGCATCAGTTTCTATTATCCATTCACATTCTCTAGATGGTAACCATAATTCTGATAATTCTCTACAAAGATCTTTTATTTTTTGGACTTTTTCATCATCATCTTTATACCATATACATCTTGTTTTTTCTTTAACCTTACTCTGTAAAGGGGCTAAGTGTTTAGCTAGGTTGGGTACATACTTTCTAGTTTGATTAACTAATCCTAAGAAGCTTTGAAATTGTACCTTATCCTTAATATGATTATCAAATTCTTGTATTTTTATTCCTATATGTTTTTGTAGTTTAATTCCTTCTTGACTAATAATAGAACCTAAAAACTCTACCTTTTCTTTAGCGATTTCCATCTTTGGTGCTGATAATATAATACCATTATTTTTCACTATATCTATCAATATATGAAGATGTTTTATATGTTCTTGTCTTGTTTGTGAAAATATAATTATATCATATATATATATATACTGCTATAAAGTGATAGTAATCTTTAGATATCTTATCCATATATCTTTGAAATTCTCCTGGATTATTTTTGAAACCAAATGGTAAAACATTCCATTCCTAAAATCCTTGGGGTACTATAAAAGATGTTAAGTGTTTAGATTCTTCTGTTAATTTAATATGGTAGAATCCAAATTTTAAATCAAATTTGGAGAAATATCCTTTTCCTTTAATTTGGTTAAATAAAACATGTTGATTTGAAATTGAATATTTCAATTCTTTAGTATACTTATTTAATCTTTTATAATTTATTATCATCTTAGATTTTCTTCTTTTTTGTTCTAAATGTTTCATTACTATGAAGGCAGGACTACTATGTTTACTATTAAATTCCCTTATAAATTTCTTTTCTAACATTTCTTTAATGTGCATTTCAAATTCTGGCAAATCCTCTGGAGTGTGTTTAATTGGTTTTACACTAATTATTCTAGTTTCATCTTCTAAAAATATTTCTGCCAGGTTTATTTATATCCCATTTTTCTAATGGATTATCACCATATAATTTTAGTAATTGTTTTGTTATATTTTTTATTGCTATTTGGTCAAAATTGTTATATTTTTTATTGCTATTTGGTCAAAATATTGTTTTCTCATATATGGTAATGGGGCAATATTGTTTAATGAAATTATTTCCCATTAATATGTCTCCTGAAATGTCATTAAATTGATACACATAGGGTATTTGTAACTCATATTTTCCTATTTGTATTTTTGCGTTTCTTGCCATTTTAGTTATTAAGTTTGTGCTACCATCAAAACATACTAATATAATTCTTTCTTCATTACTTTTCCTTTCGGTCCACATATTTGGGGGTAATACATTTTCTTTAAATATACTAGATGCTGCTTCTGTATCAAATAGGGCATGATAATTTCTACTTATATATCCTTTATAGTTCATTTTTACTAATATATATATGTGTGTTTGTATTTTATTCATAATAGTCTAAGTATTACTAGATTTTCATTTTTTATTGTTCATATTATCCTGTTATTTTGTATATGATATGGTTTCATCTTTTCTAAAAAGTCAGTACCTAATAGCAATTCTGTATTCACTTCTCCTCTATCTTCTACATACATATTTATTATAATTTCACTTCTTTTGTTTATTCTTATAGGTAATTGTACATAAGTTTCCATTGTATGCATTTCTCCAAAGTAATCTTGTATTTGGATTGGATTATTAGTTATTTTTAGTTCTAGGTTACCTATTATTCTTTCTTTAATATAAGATACAGTTGCTCCTGTATCTATTAATATCTTTTGTTCTTTCCATTATCCATTAGTACTTATTTCTATTAGTATTTCAAATTGTTTCGTATCATTATTTTTGGACAAATCCATTTTAGCTATTTTTGTTAAGGTTAGGTTTTTTGAACCTTTTCTTTCTATATTAGGTATCTTTTCTCTAAAACTATTTCTCCTCATACTAATTGATCTTCTTCCAAATTGTATGTTTGAGTCCTGCAAGTTAGCTGATTGTCTTGCATGAGTAAAAATCTATATTTATATCTTCTGGTATGGTCATTCTTGGATTTTCTCTTGTTGTTTTGAATTCCAGTAGATTCTTAAATACTGGTTATATTCCTTCTTTAAAGTAAGACTTTGTTATTCCTTCTATTAAAGTAAGACTATTCCTTCTCTCAACTTATAGGTGTATCTATTTCTTTTTTAAAGACTTTGCTATTATTTGAACTGCTCCTAAATATATATTTCTTATTTTTCTTTGTAGATCAAGATTTAATTGATTTAATTCTTGTCTTATGATTTCTTCACTTATAATAGGTATTAAAGTGTTTCATGTTGTATTTTCTATATCTATAAGATGACTATGAGTTCGTGCTACATATGCTACTTCTTTATCTTTCTGCCATAATGGTAAATTAAATGTTTCCTCGTTTTCTTCTACTTGATAACTACATTCTGCTTCATTTTCTTCTCTTATCATGTTTATGTAGAAATATTCTTCTTCTTTGTTTTCTTCTTCACTATATTTACTTTCAGAGTATTCTAATTCCATTATTATATTTATTAATTCTTGTTCTTCTATTTCGTATAATTCTTCATCTTCAGGAATATCTTCCCATTCCTCTTCTTGTTCTATGGGTATTAATTTGTAATTATCTCTTTCAATTAGAGATATATACATCATTTTTTTCTTTCTATTCCTTTTAGGACATTATGGTGAAATATGTCCTATTTCTCCACATGTGTAACATTTACATTTCTTAGGATTTTTTGGATTTTTTTTTTGTTTTATTTTCTCTTCTTCTTAAATATCTTTTATATGGTTTCCTATATCTTTTAAATGTTTTCTTATAGGGTTTTTTGAATTTCTTTCTCTTGTAAAATTTTCTTTTCCTATATAACTTAAATGTCTAACATCTCCATTGGGTTGGTTTATATTGTAGTTTATCACAACATAATTTCTTATATGCTTTATGATATTTTAAAATCTTATTAGCTTGTAGACATTTTTCTTGTTGTTTTTGCTCTATGAATCGAATTCTTGCTCCTAGGGTATCATTTTCTCCCGATAATGCTAGTCCTATAAACTCTTTATATAATTCTAAATCCCATGGATTTGGTAACTTAAAAAATATTAGGTTCATAAATTCATAGGCTCCTTCTGCAACTGTATATCTTGATTTCTTATAATATTTTGTAAACTCACAGGCAAATTGTTTAAAATAACACATATCACATATTATTAGATTATTTAATTGGAGAGTATTTCTGATCTTGTTTTTTGTGGCATATAAGCATATCTGGTCTATTTGTTACATTTGTTCTGCTTATTATATTACTTGCCACTTCTTCTTGATTTATTTGATTTGTTCCAAGTAGTGGTTGTCCTATAGGGATTTGTTGTCCCATAGGTGTTGAAGATGGTTGTCCTAATGGTATTATAGCTTGGTTCATATTTATTTCTTCTAATTTTAATTTTTGAATTTTTTCTATATATTCTTCTTCTATTGGATTTTCCATAAATTTTTCTATTTGTTATGTTATCACATTAATTCCTAATTTGGTTACAGCTTTTTATTCTATCTCTGTTATTATTCTCTTAGGTTTTCTTTTTTCCATTTCTTCATATATTTTTTTTAAGTTTTTATTTACAATTTCTAAATTTTTTCTATATTTTCCAACTTTTTGGTATTACGTTTTCTTTTATATTTTTTTCTTTTATAATTTTTATCATAATAATTTGTTTTAAATTATAATTTCTAATTAAACTATCTTGCATGGCTTTGATACCAACTTTAGATTAAGCAGACAATTTTAGATAATTTATGCAGTTTTATTTAAAAGTTAGTTAATTATGCGGTTATTTAATTTAATTATGCAGTTTAATTTCTTAATCTTGATTTCAAAGTAGAATTATATTCTTAATGAGAAAAAGGGTAAGAATGTAATTTTATTATCGGGATTTCTTTTATTTTAATAGTTTGGTTAGTTGGACAAAACTTACGGAAAGTTAGTCTCTTAAATAAACACTATTGTTGACTTGGTCTTTTAAATAATAATAATAATAATAATAATAATAATTAATAATAATAATAATAATAATTATTATTATTATTATTATTATTCTCATCCAAGCATACAGTTGTTAGGATCATTGGGAATGTGCTCAGTCCTAGGGACTGACAGACCTGTCCTTATAAGGAAATCCTCGTATGTCAGATCAGCAACGTGGCGTTCTTGCTCTTTCAGTACAATGACCTTGTCAATCTAGATCTTGAATGTTGAAGAGAGCAACTGACCTCGATCTCTACCTAACACAAAAGAAAATAGAGTTAAGTATTAGCTCGCCAGCTCAGACCAAACATAAATTCGAATGCTGCTTACTTGATTTCCTATAGCTCGTCTAGATCTGGGTATCTTTATCCCCAGGGATTGGTTGAGTCCTCCATTCACCTCCTACCCAGAACTAGCTCTCTTTCCACCCAGAGACTGATTCTGAGTCCCTTTCACTAAATTTCCTCAAAGGTCTTGGCCTCCAGCTTCGGGGCGAGTTGTTCTATAGAGCCACCCATTTTCACTAGAAGAGGCCTTCAGATAGTAGTACGAGTTGAAGTCCTCAAGGCTGGAGGTACCCAAACCCCTTGTCCTGCCAAAGGGCAATGACCCAAAATATGGTCCTCCACCCATTGGGAGGGATCTGAGTGGGGGCAACTCCCTAATACCTGTGAAGCCTGGTCACATGCCATAGAAGCGGTACCTGGAAACTAGACTCGAACATTTTTACGTTCACTGCAACATAACCCTCAAGGGATAGTAAGCCCGCTTCCTTTCATTTAGAACATACAAGGCCACAGGATCTGGCACATGATACCTTTGTCGAATAGCGTGCAGATTAGCCTCCTTAACCCACGAGGGAAATGCTTGCAGACCCAGGGTAGCTGCTTCTTCTCATGTACTACTGCTGCTGAAGGTCGTCCACTGGGACTTGCTAGCCGACCTCATAGTTTGATGAATTTTGGCCACTGTAACTCCACCATGAGGCAAAGTAGCCAGAGGAGCTCACTTTTCTGAGCTCGACTGATTGCCTCCATAGAACCCTCTCCTTCTTCATCTCACTCCTCACGTGTCCACTCAACCTGGACAATCTCAGCCTCTGATTCTACCCTATCATCTTCACTTGTCCACTCAACGTTAACCTAGACCCCTTCCTCTTCCATACTCTTAGATCGTGAATCCCCATTGTTCGCTATTTCAGCTTCCAAACAAGCAAAAAACAATTTTTCTCCAACCCTTAACAAGAAAAGAAACTCTAGAAACAGGGAGATTTGTGAATTGAGATTAGGATTCTCCCAGAGAATAGGGGAGAAAATTACCTTCTAAACGGAACATCTGAGAAGTTGAATGAATTTGTCGAAAACACGAGCTTCTTCGAAGAATTTTTTAAGAGAGTAAAGGAAGATTTTGCTTCCTAGTTTGACGATGAAAGTAAAAAGTGAAAATAGTGGAATGGAAGGGGAATAAATAGAGAAGGAAGAAGAGAGAGAAGGAAGGGGACTAGCCGCCTCGGTAAATGAAGAGGCGCCAATCAACTTAATGATTAACGCCGGTAGTTCCCCAAACACGCCATGCCATTGAACATTTGCCACGTGGCAAGATTGATCGGATCAAGAGTTTCAAAATTTGAAAAGTCTTATTTTGGGCGGTAAAAACCTAAAGAGAATAGCAAAGGAACTTTCAAGGCCACTAACCCGAAAGCTTAGGAATAATGACTTTGAGGGGGCATTTTGTGGTCTTCAGGTCAACAGGTCAGTAGAATTTTGCAGTAAAGTTGACATGACCTACTATACTCAGCGACCCAATGACCTAGCAGTCTGCGATCGATCCTAAGCTCCTTTGCAAGTTCGTATCAGACGGACCTCAGTTAACACTAGCTGGAAGGCCACTTGCATGCCTACTTGCAAACTTTATCACTTAGAGCTTGTTTGATGCTCATTATTTGTCTAAATATAAGTAATTTATAATGAGGAGAGAGGTAGAATGTGTATTGAAAATGTAAAAATGTTTGAAATATGTGGTTGTAATTGAGTAGTTGTCAAATCAGTGGTAAGTAAAATTATAAATTAGACAAATAATGAGCATCAAACAAGCTCTTAAAGCTGATGTGACTACAGTATTAATTGCAAAGTCAGCATTTGTCTTCCCTATATAAGTTCATTTAGCTTGCAATTAGTCAAAAAACCGAAACTTAGCTCCAGCTAATTGTACCTGTACAAGCCTCTTATTGGCTAAGCATTAAATGCTTGTAATAATTATTTATCCGAAATGAATACTATAAATAGAAGGGGAAATGCCTCGGGAATTAATTCCTTCCACTTCAACAAATCTTTGTCTCTATTGCATTTACTCTCTTCTTAACTCTCCTTTATAAATTCACAAATTCCTCAAACTCACGCATTTGTTGCTCAAGTGAATTCAAATATAAATTTCCCGCGTAAACAAATTTCGTTTGTTGAGTCAAAACCAAAATTTGACGTCAACAGCACCAAAGCCACCAACATTGTTATTGAAATATTGATAATCAAACAATCCCTAAAATTAAAATTTCACGTAGTTAGCAGAAATTTTGGTGCGAATATAACAAAAATTCATACATGCACCCACCTCGGAGTTAATGGCACCCAACATTGGTGTGAGAAAATTTTTGGTGAAAATAATTACACATTTCCAAATTACTGGCTAGTCTACGAATGAAGGGGAAAAAAGAAGAAAAATACTCTTTTTCCCCATTATTTCTTCATTATTTTGAGATTACCTTTTCAATTTTTCCCACTTTTTTCAGTTAAAATGATTTTCTTCTTTCTATTTCACCTACTTAGAGCATCTCTAATAAGGAAGTGTCGTGTATAGGTGATATGGAAGAGAGAGATAGAGAGAAGATAGTTATTTTAATTACATAGGAATAGAAAGAGGACTAGGAAAAAAGGCGGGAAAAACGAAAAAAAGAGAAATAGATGGAGATAAATTTAAAAATAATGATAAAATAGTAGTATAGAAAGTGAAGGTCGAGTTGTGTTTGTGGACTTTGCGCGGGACACGAAGAAGGAAAAATGAGGAAAAATAGTGTAAATAAGAGAAAAAATGATTAAAAGAAAAATGAAAGTAGATAAAATTATGAGACCCACATGATTTTTTCTTTCACTATATATCTCTCTCCTCAAATATGGTGCCTTAGTGTATAGTTCATATAGCACCGGATCAAGTTCATCTTAAATAGACCTAGTCCATAAAATAAAGCATTAGAGATGCTCTTTTAGTCTGAGTCTTCCTGACACCAATATGCTACCTGCTCTCTAGTCATGTGAAACTTCAACTGTGGTATGTGGTTTAAACCTTGTGTGTACTTTTTCATATTTATGCATTTTTTGTACTGGATATGTCCTACATGGGCTTAATTATAGTACTAACTTCGTGGGCATACGGATGCTGAGTTCGGTTCAAATTTTGGATCCACCCAATTGGAATCGAGTGATCATAAACTAACTATATTAAACATTGAATCAATCAAAAAAAAAAAAAAATTGATAGCCAATGTGGCCTCTCCGGGGCTAGACTAAGACCCAAGGGATTTTAAGATTTCAGGTTCGTTTATTTCTTGTACTTTATATATATGGTAGATTTTTTTGCGTTGTACTTTAATTAGACTTATATTTATGCATATTTGTACTATCAACATTAAAATGCGGATTTTAATTGTACTTTTTAAAAAAAATTTGAATTCAATGAGTTGAGTGAACCAAATTCTATATCAACTGTTTAATCAAGTGGCCTACTTTTAACCTTCAAGACAAATAGACAAATAGAAACTCAACAGCCCATTTGTCGACTCCTCGTATGTAGGTTGTGCCATGTCGGCAGAGGGATGATCCTGGGAGAGGAAATCATCTATTGTAAGTGCTATGCGACAATGCCTTGACGATATATAGGGGGGAGATGAGTCCTTCAGGGAAGGTTCAACAAAATAATTTTAAGTAACAAAAACTTTTTAACTTAAAAAAGTAGCCAAACATGTCGCTAAGCCCATGTTCCAAAAGAGGGCAGGGAAAATGACTTGTCATTATCAGATAATGCATTAAAGTTTTGTCTGCAGAAGTTTGGTGTCCTTAAAAGTACACATAATCAGTGTTGTCCTAAATTTCAATCAATACTTTGATACTCAGAATTTGCTCTTTCCATGTCTCCAAGAACATAAAGTAAATGATGAGTATGCTTATGGTAAAATTCACTTTTCGTAATATAGCACGTCATAATTTTCGTGTTGCTGCTAAGCAGTAACCATTGGATCCTCGAATCCATTGTCATCTGATCACGATGTTACTGAACAATATGAGACCGCAAATGTATTATTATTGCTGAAAAAAACTACTGATCTTGATTACTAGTCAATTCGTGAAGGAATGAGTGAATCTTGAAAAGTTTCCAATTATTGTGAATTTTAAATCGATGGTGACTAATATCATCTTTTGAGAATTTGTAGCAAAGCTTCTGTGTGTATATATATGTAGTATTTTTTTTTCACAATGTAATTTACAGTTTGCACTTCCTCCAACTAAATATTGTTAAAAGACACTATGGAGAAAAAATGAAAAATAAAGAAAGAAAAATGTAAGAAAGAAAAGAGAGAATATTTGCACTAGAAATGCTCTAATTGAATATATAATTTTGTGTTTTTAAGTTTTGCTTGTCTCAAGATCTTATTTTTCTTCTTTTTTTAAGTGTTGTTAAATTATGTTTTTTTGTAGAAACAAATATACTTGGTCGAGCTAACACTTGTAAGTATTGTTACAAGTGTTAAATTATATTTGGTTGAACTAATACTTGTAAGTTGAATGAGGCATGCTCTCTTTTTATAGATCGAACACACATGTGTACAAAAAAAAAAAAGGGGACTTACATGTATGTGGTTCATGCCATGTGAGCAAAATTGGTAAAAGAGGGGCACCACATTAGTAGGGTGGGAGACACCCTACGTCTTCAAGTCAAAACTAGTAAGTTGAATGGCTTCCAATCTATAACAAGTTTCTTCAATGACCTTGAAATAAAGACCTTTGAAATGCAACATGGCAACCTTAGTCGCAAATGATTAGTGTTTATATAACTTTTTCTAATATAAAATTTTGAAGTTTTTTCCAGTCCACATGGGTTGAAGCCCGTGTCGGCTCGTAACTGAATCCATCCTTGGAGAAAAAGAGACCTTTTGATGCACCTTGTGTGGCCTCATTCACCGATGTTACCACTTGCCATCTCAATGAAATATGACAACTTTATGCATTACGTGACTACTTATTAGGTAGTATATAAGACTTACCATGAAATGTTGACTGCTTTGACCAAAATTCGAGAGGCACGTGCCCGAATGTTTGACACTCAATTTATAAATAACTTTGTTTATACCACTTGGTACCATTTCATTGGTCTACTTTTTTCAAAAAAAAAAAAACAAAAACAAAAGTCAAACAACATTTTTTAACTTAAAAAATAAATAAATATGTCACGTGGTAATTTATAATAACTTGTTTATAAGCGGTTAGTTTAGAAATGATCCCAAGATTCATCAGAGTTGTTTCACAGTGTCCTTTTCCTACTAAATTTAGCTCTTTTTAACTTGATGAAAAAAGAATTTTTTTTGACGGATGATGAAAAAAGAAGTTTTGTTTTGAAGAAGATCTAGTACTTTAAAAACGAATTAGTGATATAAATACATAAATGTATGGCTTTAAAGACATTCCTTCCTTTGCTTCTTTAAATACAAAAATTTGATACAAACCCTGAGAGGTGGCACGATCACTATATAGTGGTGGTCGTTCTTGCCATTGTTTAATCAAATTAAAGTCTAATAATTAATTTAGCAAATTAAACTATTAGTATTTCAAAATAGAATTTGGTCAAACCGATTTAAGCAATTATATTCACACATCTAGTATGATCTGATGTGTAAGACAAACTTCAACTACTCATTTTCAAAATAATTTTTATTTTGAAATATATAAAAATAGCATGGGCTTATGTTTTGTTTAATCTGTAAATAAGATTTACCTAAATAATTGGGCAAACATCTGTGTATTTATATGTGTATATATTTTAACTCGCTTTGTCTATACAGTTTTGAGATCTCATCAAAATTTTCTCTTTGGAAGTCATCAAGAATTATAATATCACTTCGCTACTAATCCGGTTAATTAATAAGTTGTCGAGATATATAGAGAAATAGAAAAATAAGCACTAATTTTCGACCATTTGTCAAATTAATGTGTCCTAATTAATGTGTATACTATCCAAATAATAAAGAATAATTGCACCATATGCCATGCAAATCATAACATTGCGAAATTATGTGTCCACAACGAAACTTCATACATATTATTCTTCAAATTATACCTTTTTCAATATTTCGCTAGTCATCTTTCAACAACCAAAATGACTTTTTACAACAAAAATAACCATGTCAGCCATGATTTTCTTATTATTATTATTATTATTATTATTATTATTATTATTATTATTATTATTATTATTATTATTATTATTATTATTATTATTATTATTATTATTATTATTAGTGGTGGTGGCATCATTGGATTCTTGGTTGTCTACATTACTGAGGTAAGATCTATTACAGCAAAGGAAATTGCTACGAACAAATACTAGGTACACTAGA
>CAVNYN010206861.1:0-34287 GCA_963692815.1 Nyctanthes arbor-tristis | reverse complement strand
ACTCGCTCATCAGCTGAAGCAGAACATCGCGCCATGGCATCAACTTGTTTAGAAATAACATGGATAAGATATATTCTTGAAGACTTTAGAGTATTGCAAGATACGCCAACCATTTTATTTTGTAACAACCAAGCAGCACTTCACATTGCCAAAAATCCTGTGTTTCATGAGCGCACGAAACATATAGAAATTGACTGTCACATTGTTAGGGAGAAATTGCAAGCTGGCATGATTACCACGTCCTATGTTCCATCTCATTCACAACTTGCAGATATTTTTACTAAACCGTTGGGGAAAGAACAGTTTCACAATTTAAGTAGAAAATTGGGACTTTGTGACATATACTCGCCAGCTTGAGGGGGAGTATTGGAAGAAATATATTTTTACCATATTTACCTTTTTGTTATTATAGAATTATGTATATTGTATATTCATTCCTTGTATAAATTATTCTGTAGGCTGTATATAAACTCATACATACTGCGAAGATGAATACAAGAAATTATTCTCCCAAAACTTTGTTATTTTATTAGCTTTGGCTAAAGAGGTATAATTACATAGACTTTTTATTTAGCACTGAACACTGCATATATTTACTTGCATTTGGTTACATATTTTGTTAACTGTGATTTTAGATTCGTGGCTGTTGGTTTTATGAGGAGATAAGTTCAATTCTGTCTTACAAGAGTTGGGCTTATCTTATATGCTATGGTCCTACATGTTTTAAGAAGGTCACGAAAGAAAATGGGGAGTTCATATGTACTAAATGCCATACATAGTTCATTGCGGGAATGTGATGATATAGCTTGAGGTTGAGAGCCAAGTATATAAGGAGTAGCGCTAACATAATGATATGGGATGGTGAGGGTCAGTGGTTAATTGGAAAAGCTGCTGGGGAGTTCTTGGACCACTTTGATATGGTACTGACTTTTTTAGCTAATAATTCTTCTTTGATTACTTTATGCGTTGATTTGATGGTTCTATTTATCAATGTATAATTTGTTGCAATTTGTGTTGTTCCAGGAGAAATTGGCGCTAAATGGCTATCCAAATGAGATTTCGCATTTAGTCGGACAGTATCTTCTTTTTAAAATAGATCGTACCTTCCTAAATCAAACTAAGGGTGACACGGTCTACTCAATCAATATGATGTCACAGAATGAGGTGAAGATTGAGCAGCTAAAGGCAACGGATGGATCAGATTCTGATATAATATCATACTGTCAACTTGCATGTGGACTATATATATAGTGCCTTTTTTGTTAATTGTTTTATGACATTTAGTCATAACTTATTGCAGGGATACAACTCTGACTCAGATCTTGATCTGCTCTTTGATGCCCCTGCCGATGTTGACTCTAATGTTGTAAGTCCAATGTTTTGCCTGAATATCTGGCATATACCTCTCCTTTGTGTGCTTAGGGATTTAATATTTAAATAAGATTATTATTTATATTTTCATCTTCACTCTTCACCTTATAAATCTAATATGTGCACTATATGATTCATACTCTGTTTTCAGTCCCCAGGGTCCCTCGGCAATGACAATATTCAAACTAAACTGTAGCTAAGGAAATAATACTTGGTTGCGTCTGCGTTTTGGTCCTTTGGCCTCAATTAATGTTCATTTTGGTCATTTCAATTTTAAGTTCATGTTTATTTTCGTCCCCAGCCTCAAATATTATTGCACATATAGTCCTATTCCGCATCAATTTGTGTTCACTCATCCTACAGACCAATGGAATACCATTAGCTGCAGTTATGTCTTTGCATTCTCACTCAATTCATGGTAGTTTTGGTCTTTTCAGTTTTAATTGCATTTCAGTTTGGTCCCCAGCGTCAGAATTTATTGCACATGTATTCCTTTTCTCTTATTTCGTATACATTGAGCCTATAAATATAGAGTCAATTCTAAAATGATCCTTATGCTTCACTATGACTTCAATGTCAATTTTTTAAGTACCCCAACTGCCCAATCATGTCATATAAATGATAATATATTTGTGAAATTGGTCAAATTACAATTTAGTGGAGATCACTTCTCCAAATGGAGATTTTTAATTTACAAAGTTTAAATTTGAATAATCATGAGTAAATGCCAAATCAATCAACTAAAATTGTGTGTTATACTAGTTTAAATATTTGTTGAATTTCAGACTTTCCTATATAGATTGGGTATTTTTGTGTCTTTTTTTAAAAAAATTTTTATGAGGATTTATTTTTAAATAATTTTCGTCATATATAAAGCATGTTTCATAATTACTTTCACATTATAATATTTAAAACATTAATTAATAATAATAACCTATAAGTGTTCCTATTCAATCGCTTTACGAAAAATATATGTTTCTCATGGCTAAAATGGCTTTTTTTCCTGTTGATCGAAGTGCACCATGAGGAAGTTGACCAAATCAACGATAATATCTGGTGGAAGAGCACGTCAGTCAGATGAAGTTAGTAATCATTCAACGAGTAATTTCGATAGTGTTTCTAATGCCAAGAGGGTTAGGATTTCTGAACTTATAAAAAATTCTCTCAATGTGACTATTGGAGGATTAAGTCAACAATCAATGTTAAGTGTGCGTAGAAGCCCTTTTATCGATCTCACAAATGGTACGTTCCAAGCTAATAACCATATTTAATGTAATAAATGAATTCAATGTATTTTGTAACAAATATGCTCTTTGTTTACAGTAATCAATGTGGGATATCCTCAACAAATGAAAACATTGAAGGGTCATTTTCACAGAATACATGTGATTATTAGTATAGTTTTAATCCACCTGAAGATAGTGATCACTCAGAATGTCTCTTGAGTATTTATGAAAATTCAATGGACACTACAGGTCCAAGCAATTTGCCTACAACAAATGAAGACATTGATGATTTTACAGATGGTAGCACAAATGTTTATTGAATTAATTATATTAAATATTATTTATATAACTACAATTGCATGACCCTAATATGGTAACTTTTTTTTGTGATTTCATTTTGGCATCTCTAAATTTTTATAGTTATTCGAAACGAAGAAATGCCTCAGTATTTATCGGACAATGTAGATGATGAGATTACATATTGTAGTATGCAAACTGTATTCTATTTTGGTTCTTAGTCTAGTTACATTTTCGTTGTGTTATCATGTTACTATATAATGCACCTTTTATTTACTTTGCTTTGTGTCATTCGATATTCAATAGAGGAAACTGCAGAATATGTAGGATGTTCAACAGGAGGTACGTATGCATTTTTTTTTTAATTTATGTTAGCTTGTTTGTTTTTAATGCCCTATGGTATGGATGTTAATACTCATTGCCTCTTTTATTTAAAGTTCTTTCCATCGTATCAATAATTCTATCTATAACTATATAGATGTTATTTTGCCATCTCATTTTAAAATTTTTTTTATAACAACATAGCTTACATAGACCTTGGCGAACCTATTCATAAATGTGAGCACTGTGGTGCTATTTTTTGGCACGTTGAAAGGGTAAAGAAAGATTACAAGTCAAAAACTCCCAAGATTTCGATGTGTTGCAATCAAGGCAATGTTGTTCTCTGACTGATGAAAGAACCTCCTAAAATTCTAAATGATCTGATACTTGGAACTGATGAGTGGAGTAGGCACTTTCTTGATAACATTCGGTCATACAATTCAATGTTTGCATTCACTTCAATGGGTGGAAAGATAGATAAAGATATAAACACTGGTAAATTGCCGCCTATATTTCTGTTGAATGGGCAAAATTATCACAAGATTGGCAACCTACTTCCTATGCATGGGAAGCAGCCTAAATTCTTACAGATGTATTTATCAAATCCAGACGAAGAGATTACAAAAAGAATTACATCTGTAAGGTTAGTTGCATTTCCCAATAATATTTATGTAGTTGCACTATTTGCCTTGATTTGTTATTCTAAATTGTCTTTTCAACGTTTACTTAATCGTCATTTTTTTCTAATATATGTCTACCAAAAGGCACATCATTACATGATACGGTTGTTTTTTATCTTAAACACATGCTTGACACACATAATTTACATACACAATCATTTCGAATGGCCAGAAATAGATTCAATAAGAATAACTCCAGACAACTGAAGTTGAGGCTCATTTGGAAGAGAAATTCAGAAAGGTGGACATATAATACTCCCAGTGTGCGTAAAGTAGCGGCACTTATTGAAGGTGACTTCAATGTGAGCAAAAAAGAGAGGGATGTTATCGAAACCAAGTCTGGCGATTTTCAATTCATGTCTGAGTTGAATCCTTCTTTTCTTAGCCTGTAATACCCGTTTTCCATTTGGCCCAGATGGCTTTAGAGAGGATGTTAGCCTATCACAAGCATCTCAGATGTCATCCAGGGGAAGAAAACGTGTCACCATGAAAGAATTCTTTTCATATAGACTGCAAGAGAAGAGTAAAGAATCAACATATATATTGAGATCAAGAAGGTTATTTCAGCAATGTATAGTTGATGGATATACAATGATTGAGTCATCACGTCTGGCATACATTAGATATCATCAGAAAGAGTTGAGGAGTGAATTGTATAATGGATTGGCTGGTGCACTTCCGATCTGTGAGAGAAATGCAGCAAAGCTAGGACAGCTTATGGTACTGCCCAATTCGTTCATGAGGAATGCCCGTAATATGCTTCAAAATTACCAAGATGCAATGTCTATCTGTAGGTAAGCCTTCACATGTAATCCTAAGTGGCATGAAATTGTTCGTTTCGTGCATGATAGGGGACTTAATCCAGATAATCGGCCGGATATCATTTGTAGAATAATTAAGCTGGACTAGCTCATTGCTGATTTGAAGCATAACAAGTTATTTGGTGAAGTCAAAGCATGTGTTTGTTGACATGGAATTAGATTTAAATAAAGGACATATCCACTATGCATATTACATGTTCAGTGCATTCGAGATAAGTTTGTTTACCACATTGCATATTTATTAATTGTTTTTAATATCTATTTCATGTGTAGTTGTCTGCCCTATTGAGTTCCAGAAACGTGGTTTGCCATATGCTCATATTGTGCTGTGGGTGTCTCAAAGAGATAGGCATATATCAACCTTAGATATTGATGAGATAATATCTGCATAAATTCTCAATGAAAAAAATAAGCCTGATTATTACAATGCTGTGAAAAAGTTAATGGCCTAAAGGCCATGTGGATCATTCAACAAAAATTCACCATACATGGATAAAGGTCTCTGTACAAAACACTTCCCAAAGAAATTTGTGCGTTCTACCACTATTGACCCAAATGGGTTCCCAGTTTATAGAAGGAGAGATAATGGCAGGACAGTTGTGAAGAATGGGGCTGTTCTTCACAATAGATTTGTTATTCCACACAACTGTACTTTGTTGCTCAAGTATAGGGCCCACATTAATGTAGAGTGGTGTAACCAAACTCGGTCTATAAAGTACTTTTTCAAATATATAAACAAAGGCAATGACGGAATCACCGTGGTATTCCCTGAGACAATAGATGTTTCTTCTAGTCAAAAAGTCGACGATATTAAGATGCATTACGACTGTCGCTATATCTCAGCTTACGAGACTACATGGAGAGTATTTGAATTTCCTATTCATTACAGAGATGTACTTGTTGAGCGATTAAGTTTTCATCTGCCCAGAGAACATAGTGCTTTCTGTGATCCAAGTGAATCGGTTGATGCATAGCTAAGCAACCCGCAATTCATTCAGCAAACTTTTTAGCATGGAAGAAAGTAGATCAAAGGTGTCCCGAGACTAGAGGGTTGACATATACTGAGTTTCCTAATAAGTTCACGTGGAAGAAGAATACAAAGGAGTGGGTTCCAAGGCAAACGGGATTTGTGGTTGGACGCATATTTTTTATGCGCCCTAGAGCAGGAGAGAAATATTATTTAAGAATGTTGCTTAATGTTTTTAAAGACCCTATCAGTTATAATGAATTGAGGAAAGTGAATGGGACCTTACATACTACGTTTAGAGATGTTTGCTATGCTCGTGGTTTACTTGATGACGATAAGGAGTATGTTAATGGTATTACAAATGCAAGTCATTGGGGTCTACACACGCCTTCGTTGTTTATTTGTTACTCTTTTACTGTCAAACTCTTTGTCAAAGCCTTTTTTGGTTTGGGAGCATTGATGGGAGTATTTATCAGATAATATATTCTACTCCATTATAAATAACCTCAACAATCCGGGTAATGAGTTTTGATTTTTGAGCATTTACATATATTGATTTTTTCCATGTTTCCTCTAATTTATGATGGTTGTTACCTAATTAATTAAGTATCTACGTCCCTCATCATTGTATTGAATTAAATTTATTAATTGACAGAGGTACAATTGAACACAGATGAAATCAAGAATTATTGTCTAGTCAAAATTGAGAAGTTCTTACAATAGAAGGGGGAAATCTCTCTGTGACTCTGTGGGCATGCCTTTTCCTAATGTTTTGGATAGCCCTTGTGTTGATGACTGTCTCACACACGAAGAGTTGAGATATGATAGAGTTGCTTTGTCCAATGAACACTCCAAGCCATTGTCTGATTTAACTGATGAACAGCATCATGCTTATGACACTATCATGAGTTCGACATATGGAAACAGTGGTAGTGTGTTCTTCGTTTATGGACACGGTGGCACTGGGAAGATATATTTGTGGAAAACGTTGTCCGCAGCTATGAGATCTCATGGAGCAATCGTGTTGAATGTGGCATCCAGTGGTATAGCTTCTCTTCTCTTGCCGGTAGGAGAACTGCGCACTCGAGGTTTGCGATCCTCCTCACTGCAACTGAAGATTCGCCCTGCAACATAAAGCAAGGAAATCCCCTGGCCAGACTTATTAAGATTACTAAGCTAATTATTTGGGATGAGGCACCCATGATGAATAAATATAGCTTTGAAGCATTAGACCGTACTATCAGAGATATCCTGCGGTTCTCTCCAAATTGTGATGTTGGTAAACCTTTTGGTGGAAAAAATGTTGTATTTGGTGGAGATTTGAGGTAGATATTACCAATAATTCCTAAAGGTAGTAGACAAGATATTGTCCACGCGTATCTGAACTCTTCATTCTCGTGGCAGTATTATAAAGTACTAAAACTAACAAAGAATATGAGAATTAGAAACCATGATGGTGACCCCAATTCGGATGCTCTCTAGAATTTCTAGATCGGATTCTACAAATTGGGGATGGTATATTAGGAGATAGTGATGGTGGAGAGTCAAATATTGTGATACCAGATGGTTTATTTGTTCCAGTTCTATCTGATCGTATAGAATCTATTTTTAAGAGTACATATACTGCCTTTCTGACCCAGGGCAACTCTACTTCTTATCTGAATTCACGAGCTATTCTTGCACCTACAATTGAGGAGATGGACAAGGTTAATGATTCTATGTTGAGGCAAAACACATATGAATTAAAGGCATACTTAAGTTCTAATTTAGCCACTTGTGCATTTGATAGTGATTTGCTCCAAGAAATCCATTCATCTGAGTTTCTAAATGGCATTAAATTTTCCAGAGTACCTAGCCACGAGCTCAAGTTATAGGTAGGTGTAACTGTAATGGTAATGAGAAATATAGATCACTCAACTAGATTTTGCAATGGTACACAACTTTTAGTGACCATACTTGGAGATCATATTGTCGAGGCCCAAATGTTGTCAGGCCCTAATGCTGGACAGAGATTTTATATTCCTAGACTAAGCCTCACTCCATCTGATTTTAGGCTTCCATTCACTTTTCTGCGCAAGCAGTTTCAATTAATGGTTTGCTATGCAATGACCATTAATAAGAGTGAGCTTCAGTCACTAGAGAATATTAGTATTTTCTTGTGCCGTCATATTCACTCATGAGCAAGTATGTAGCAGTGTCAAGGGTCACAAATAGGGATGGGTTGAATTTCATGATTTGTGACGACAATGGTCAGCCCAACAATTGTACGTTGAATGTTGTTTACAAGGAGATGTTTAACAATTTGTAGTGCCATTTACTCGTTGCTTTTAGGCGAGTTGACGTTTTGTATTCTTTCATTTTTTGAAATTAGAATATTGAAATTTGATCTAATGTTTTTTCCCCTTGTGTTTACAAATGCAGGTTGAAATGCGTCTTCTCTTTTATGTTGTCTATATATCTATTATTCGCTCTCTTGCTTATTGTTTATATTGTTATTTTGCAATATTTAAATAAAAAGTATTTTTAATAGTTGAATAACTTATGCTTTATCTTATAGAGTGTATTCAATTTTATTGGTCAATTTTATTCTTGTGCACCCCTATGCAAACATGTTATCATGTGTATAATATATTGTGATAACTACTGAGATTTTTTAATTTTTTCCCATGGACACATCAAACAAAATCGGTATAAATATTTAACTATTAAATATATGGTTAGTGATTTCAACTCTTTCATTATTGACATTATTTGGTATGGACATCTCGTGCAACACATGGGTGAAATCACTAGTGGTGGTGGTGGTGGTGGTGGTGGTAGTAGTAGTAGTAATAATAAAAGAGGGAGGAAGGGAGAGGAAAAAAAATTAGAAGCAATAATACTACCCTCACCTTGCAAAAATAGTTTTTTTTCTATTTTCACGTAGATTAAGAAAAATTCATTGAATAGTAACTGAAAAGTAAGTTTATAGTTATTTTTCTATCATATCATTTCAATTGTTAATTATTCTACTTTAACAATTATATTTTGTTGATGAATTGGCACATTAAATAGACATATAAGAAACTTTATATAGTTAACTATTGATGTCCTCGATAAAAAAGCTAACGTAAGAAGAGTCTTGTACGGTCCAAAATTAGTTTTTAAATATTTGGTAAATCTTTGTTGTGTCGAATTATATTTACTAAAAAAGTACATGCTTTAAATAACATATTTATTTATTATTATATGATATATCTTCATATTTATTTATTATTATCTGATTTATCTTTATTTTCTTTCTTTTATGAAATAATATGTAATATTTCACAAAGTATAATACAAAATATCGATAGACAATAATAAAGAGTGAAAAATTATTTCAAATTTCTTTTTAACAGAAAACTTATTTGAAACTGTCCAATTAATAAAATAAAATAAATAAAATAGACATATATAGTGTACAATCAAATAAATAAATTGTGATTCAACAAGAAAAATTAAATAAAATAGATTTTTACATAAGATTGTTTGTAAATTTTCTCCATCTTTATCTAATATAATACTAGCGCGGACACATGCGTTGATGCATCTAAAATTTGGTATCTATTAGCGTGCTTTATGAGTGTTATGGTGTATCTTCATTGAGATTTTTAATTTGACACCAACATTACACATTTTTTTTACTTCAAGATAACACCATAATTATCAAAAAGATGAAAATAAGTAGAATTCCTTAAATATGGAACAAACAAGAAATCCACAAAATCCAAAAAAGAAATGACGATCAAACTATGAGTAGGAACTCCCCGTTTGCCTCTTTTGTATTTAGGATTAGTTGTGTCAAGTACTTTACACGTGTTTTTATATTTATATATACATATATAATTTTGAAAATATTAGTGATATCCTGTCAGCCCCGATTTCCCGCCATATTTATAGTAGGATTGTCACGCCATAAACACACTTGACGAAAGATTATTGAGATAATTATGTGAGCTCTCACATACAGCGGGCACACAGTATATAGGTTTTCTCAATAATCTCTCGTCACGTGCGTCTATAGTAGACTAGTCTATCATACATCTAGTAAGAGATCATTTTTAAACAGCTCGTAATGAAATGATAATGAACTTATATGTGTAAATATTAGATATTGTAATCGGACTCAAATGAACTAAGAGCGCGTTTGATTAGTAAGGATTTTCCATAGAAAACGGGGTTTTCCACTTAAATTCATACTTTTGTAGTGTTTAATTTATATTTTTTCCCTAATATTTTTCATATTTTGGTCACGTGAAAACAAAATACTTTCCAATGAGGGTATAGGTTTTTTGTTTTCAAGGTAATTCATATTTTTTCTTAAAAATTTCACTTTCAATCAAACACATTTCAATTCATTTTTTATGAAATCTAATTACAATAATTCAATTGACAAAAAAATATTTTCTTTTCAACTAAATTACATACTTATAATCAAACTCACTCTAATTTAAAAGTATTATGATGTTAGCAAAAATTAAAATGAATAAAGCAAAACTTTTACGTTAAAATTTTAAGACAATCTTACAAATGATATGTTTCTAATTTGCTTCCATTTGTTAACCCATATTAAAGTATACGTCCAGATCTTTAATTTGACATCAATATTGCAAATTTTTATATTTCAAAATAACATCATAATAATTAAAACAATGAAAATAAGTGGAAATTCCTTAAAACATAAACAAACAAACTAGCCACAACACTATTAAAAAAATGACGACTAGTGTGAATAGTTTATTTCCATCTTACTCTTTTATATATGTATATATATGTATGATATGATATATCAAAAAGTATAAACAATTAAATATATAGCTAATTTTGATAATTTAAATATTATTAAGTGGAGAAGTTAAACGTAGAAATTGAGAAGTTACTTTTCTTTTACTTCTCAAAATCTTTTTTAAGATCTCGTTACTTCTCCAATAGTCATTTTTTTTCTAAAATTTATCAAACGCTTTAATCAACTGTACTTCTCAAAAAAAGTAGAAGTCGACCATCCAACATCAATTTCAAACACATCTAATGAAATAAGAGAAAAGGTATAGGACCACATCCACGCGACTTGCTCTCTCATTCCCTAGACATTATTCCCAAAATGCGCATTGAAAATGCTCTATAGAACTAGATCCACTACAAAGTTTGTTACAAGTCTTTTTAATTTTTCATTATAATTAGGCACGCCAAACAAAACATATGAGCTTATTCTATTCAACTGGAAAATGGAAAAGAGTCCTTTTTACTTACATCGTTAGGTCCATATATGCCTTCCAAATTGGTCACTGATCCATGATTGTTCGGGTATTTTTACAGTGGATGCGCACACAAACCTTAAGCGGCTTTATTTTTATTTTTTTAAAACCTTTTAACAAAGGGATCGTAAGGAAAGAAATCGAACCCTTGACTAAGAGTTTGAAAACTAATATGCTGCTAGACAACAGGGGTCTTAGGAATTGTTTCGCTACCTGTTGCACGCATTTGTTGGAACAAATATTTATAAAAGTTTCAAACTATAAAATTTTATCATTATTCGTCCCACAAAGATAATACTCCAATCCTTTTTTGTCTATCACAAATTATAATTCATCTTCCTTAATTAGTTAATTTCTTAGTATTATAATATATATCCTTATTATTTACTATATATTGTAATCAACAAAAGATGATATATATATATATATAACAATTAAAGTGAAGTATCAAGTAAACGAAAGAAGGAATGCTTGGGATTAAAAAAAAAGTATATTAAAAAATATAATCTTAAATTATACTTTTTCAATAACATTAATTGAGTTTTCTTAATTAATTTATATTAAAAATGAAAGTAGACTTTGCAAGACAAAAGGAGTATCTCATATTTATATCTTGTAATAACTCTCATTATATTGACATCACTATTTTCTTAATTATTATTTATTTATTTATTTATTTATTTGAAACCACTATTTTCTAAATTATTGTAGTTGTGACTTACATATTGTGGGCGTAACAATCCTTATTATGGTGTTTAAAGTACAATATGGTGTAACAATTTGGTAGTTCCGATTTAGCACCAAATATATGGCACCATATAGTGTTATACGGTAATTTGGTGTGCACCAGGTAACTCTAAAAGAGAAACCACAAACCACATATATTGGTGTGCTTCGGTGCACGCTTGATAAAGTTATTTTATATACTATTTTGGGCCCTTTTACTTGAGAAAATATTTAGCATACGAGAAGGTTTCTACCTAATTCTTGTGTAAATATGGTCACTGCAGATAAAAATATGAATTGGATGCCGTTGAAGATTGTGCTCAAGCATTTTAGAGGTGAAACGGCTAGGATTGAAGAGTTGGGACTAGCTTGCACTTTTCAGAACAAAAGGAAGCCTTATATCGAGTGTTCGAAAAATATGAGGACCAATTTTAATGATGTCAAGTAGTTTCAGAATGCTATGAAATAGTTAAATCATTAGGGACCAAATTGAGAAGGAATGGAAGTAGTGGATAAAGAAGGCAAAATTTATATCAGAAGGTTGTATAATGCTTGCTACAATCTGTGTACAAGAAAGATGAATTGATGTACCTTGTGGTCATCATGTGCGATGCATTCTACAACATATGCACTGTCTACCCGAGAATAGGCCTTCTTTCCATATTTTGGGCCCCTTTTTACCCTTAAGAGAGTGGAGACGTGAGAGACTATAAGAGGGGGAGGAAAATCCATCTTGAGGACACACAACTCATGCTAGGAATTCAATCTTGAAGGTTTGGAAAGCGAAAAGGATTGGAAATTGAAGCTATGGCTATTGCGAAGAATCGAGTAATGGAGATCTTGCTTGGTGCAAGTGTGTTCTTCCATATTTCTTCATCCTTTCCTTTCAGGGTCTAGTCATGCATTCGAACCCTATGAATTATTGTGCAATGACTTTCTTTACTGGAGATACGTTTACAGAAAAAGTGTGAAATTACAATTTCACCTCATATTGTGCATGAAAAAAAGAGAAAATATATGGATAGAATTATAATTTTATGCCCTATATGAAAACCTATTTGGACACCCATCTATATGTGTAGCATTACTCTTCTTTACTATGTTTAACTAACTTTTCTTGTTGAGACAATCAATGAAGAGATAGACATGTTTTGATTGTGCTCATTCCATTCATGACTCTAATTATTTATTTTGCCCTTTTATAAGACTGATCAACTTGTAATTGTGTTTGTGAATTCGTGAAGAGACTGAAAGCTAAATCACCAATTTAGCATTTCAATAGAAAACACGAATTAACTAACTTTTCTTGTTGAGACAATTAATGAAGAGATAGACATGTTTTGATTGTGTTCATTCCATTCACGACTCTAATTATTAATGCGTGCTTATTTGCTATTGTGATCTTTATTTTTCCCTTTTATAAGGCTGATCAACTTGTAATTGTGTTTGTGAATTCGTGAAGAGACTGAGAGCTAGATCACCAATTTAGCATTTCAATAGATATACTTTTATGATTTGTGTGATCGCAAACATGTTTTCTTGTTAAATAATGTACTCGATTAGGTAGAAATTCACATAGAGATATAGCATGTTTACTTAGTAGGGCATATTTGATTTTAATCGAGAGAGGTTATCAATTAAATTTGTGAAACTAACTATGGGTACGTATGGTAAATTGTCATTAGTGAGATTGCATAATTAAAACGCGCGTCTATTGTGGATTCATGAGTCTTAACGCCTTTATTCAATTATTCTCTAGTATATTAATTTGAGTTACAACTTACTATCAAATAAAAAAATAATTTCAATTAATTTTTAGTTTAACCCCTTTATTCTTATAAACACTTTTTAATTTCTTTATTCAATTAGTTTGAAATTACCTTAAGTAAAATTGGTGACATGTTTCCCTGTGAGATCGATACTTGAGACTCTTCTAGCCCTATATTGTGCGCTTGCGATTTTCCCTATCAACGCCACATGACCGTATATCTCCATATAGTATTTTCAAACAATTAGGTCTTGGAAGTTAATAAAACTTACTATAGAGTTAGAAAATTATATATTTGATTCTTGATTCCCAGGGTCATTGAGGATAACTAGAAAGCTTCTATGCCCAGTTTTATTAAATCCTTTTATTTTGGACAGCAAGAAAGAAGACATTTGATTTGTCGTGTAAATGGCAAGAAATACCACTGTGAGTTCAAACAGAGGCAAATATGAATTTAGGACTGTGCCCTTAACCCAACTCTTTTCAAAGACTTGTTTTGTAATCTTTGAACCATTTCTTAGTTATTTGTTTATTTGACGTTTTTGAAATTTCTTTCGTTTACCAAAAATTCAACACATCCTCCAATATATTGGTCTTTATTTTACTTTGGTTTCATGGTAAATCCGAGTGGACATTAAAGAAGGAAAAATCTGATTGTGAACTTATCATCTTCTATGAGAATTAAACAATAGAAATTTAAAGCTTGCCAAATTAAAAAGAAAAAGAAATTATGAGATGCGTGAAGACTTGGTAATTTTTTTTTTATTTTCTCCGATATAAGAAAGTGAATTGATGATGTTTGGGTAAGGTTCAAATGCTTGAATTGAATGAGTGTACTGGAGGAGAGTGAATTTTATTTTATTTTTTTAGTTATTATTTTATTTTCAGATAATTAAGATATAAGGTACTATTTAATTAGAAGCATAAAAAATATATGGAAAGAAAATTAATTCAAGGTAATTGAATTCCCTTAAATTAATTTTCATAGAAATGTCAATTACACGTGTTTCATTGGTTTAATTTTCTACCTAAAAATAGTTGTTTTTTTCCATCCTTTGATGTTTGATAAATATTATAATTGAAAATGCAAGTTAATTGCGATGAATTTATAATGTAGTGCAATAATTAATAATTGCAGTAATAATATAACTTTGACAAAAGATTAATCAATTATTACTATCGCGCACTCAATGCCAAAAATCATACTCCATTCATCTTAAAAAGATAGTCGACTATTTCTTTTTCATTGGTCTCAGAAAGATAGTCTACTTACCATATTTTATTTAATTTTTCATTTCCATATATGTCCTTAATTAATTTATTATTATTCAACTACCTACACATTAAGAGTATCTCAAACAATAAGAAGACATAAGGATATATGTGGAAAAACAAAGTAAAATTTAATGTTGAACTATATTAACTATCATTTCTTAATCTATGTAAAAATAACTACTGCACTATCTTTATGGGACAGAAAGAGTATTTAATTTAATCTTCATTGCTTATTTTACCTCATTATAATTTATTTTTTAAGAATCAAACACCCCATTACGCTCACATGATGCTGGAAATAGGCATGGCAAAACGGCTTGTCGAGCCGTGTTAACACGCCCCTTAGGTTTGCCGTCTGGTGAGCCCAGCTCGCCGAGATCAAATTCTGTTTTCCTTTAGGCTTGGGCTTGTATTTTTGCTAGCCAATATGGCTAGCGAACAACTCATGAGCTAGTCTTTTCGACTAGCCGCTTGCCCTTTCGACTAGCCGCTTGCCCGTGGCTTGTTTGCGCCTCTTAGGTGAGTAGAGCCAAGTCAGCTCCCCATCTAAAACCCACGTTATTGCTTGGGATTGGGCTTGCCTCCCAACAAGGCCAAGCCGCCCCACGGCTTGTGGCTCGCCAAACTTTTGGCTCGCGAATTGTTTTGCCATGCCTAGATGGAAATGAAAATCAGGAATGTGAACGTCAAATGGAATAAGAAAACATTTTGCTTTCAAACAAAGTTAGAAAAGAAATCGTGTGGTAACATTATAGGCTTGTTCATAAAGTTTTCATTTAAGCATGCTCTCTCTAGGTTCATTTTGGGGGCAAAAAGTTGGTTAATAACTCAAACTTTAATACTAACCGTATATTCTCTATAAAAATTACTTTTCACATTAATCTACAAACTTTCTTTAATTCTCCACTGCAAGTTCTCCTATAAAATCTACTCCCAAAAAAACACTTCTGACAAAAGTTCAAAAGAAAATTTTAAGTTTTTGAAACATTTAATTCCAAAATGAAAACCTTCCCTGCATCATAGTTATTTTCCTATAAAAGGAAACTCGTATGCTTACCCAAACATCTCATATTTGCTTCAAACAGAAGGCCCAAAACCAATCAATTTCAAAGTAGAAACATTGATGAATATAGATTTATCAAGGGGCAACAATCTGAGAAATTCATCAATGGAAACAAAAGAAGATGTGTGAAGTAAGTGGACCCAAACTCCTCAGGCCCTTCTTATGTTTCGGCCTAGCTACTTGAGTCCGACCCATGAGTAACAAATTAAAGCTTAACCGTTGGATCCTGAAGACTTAATCTCAGCCGTCACTTAAGAGTATATAGTGACTCTAGGATTAGCGGTTCTAAGGGTTAAGCGTAGCTTTCATTCTTCTAAGCAGTTTCTCTGTATTTTTCCTCTCGTTCTCTAAAACTAGGGTTAGGTGTTATCGCTTTTTAGGTGGTGATTACTGTCTGTGTTCGATCTCATCCTTTGAGATCAGAGAGCTTGAGAGTGGTGTAGTGAGGTTTACCCTTGTAATTAGTTTGCTAAGGCTCTTCTCGTCTCTGGTTGACAGAGGGTTCTCGATCTATGTACTTGCAACTTGGTTCTTGGCGGTTCTAGTGGAATCAAGACTTTAGTTGGCAAAGTCTCACCGGTTGACGTAGCCCAATTCGTTGGGTGAATAGCCGGCCCTCTTTAAGAAGAGCAAATATATAAGGTGTTGTTTCTATTTTCGTTTTCTTTATTCGCTGTTGTCTATTCTTAGATTCGTACTAACGCTTGAGAGGGTTACTGTGTGTTTATGTGAGAGTGAATCCAGGGAAAATTATAACATATGGTATTAGAGCAAGGGCCGTCTTTGTGGTCAGACTGGGGTTCTCTCTGCTCAATTTTTGGGTATTCTGTGATTTTCATCACAGTAAGGTAAGTCCCTATTAACTTTCTGGTTGGAGGGGATTTAATGCTCCTATGGTAGAACGATGGGTAGATTGATACAAGAAAATGGAATCTGCCTTCGTACTGTGATAATTCAAATTCTGGTCTCTTATTATGTTAATTCGGATTCTGGCTTCTTACTGTGTTTCTTATGTAAAGAGCTTGGTTCTTTAAACTTTGTCGTTAGTTTACTTTGTGTTGGCTTCACCACTATGAATACTTTGGCTTTCCTTGTCTATGTTGCTAGATTTCTGACTTCTGATTTCTATAACTGTCATCATTTGGGTTAGACTCGTCACTGTGCTCTTCCGATCTCTTGACCTGAGACCACGAGTCTCACGGAAACCTGGGACTTAGGTGTAGGGAGTAGGGCATATTGCATTTGTTTCTCTAATTGTTTCTATGTGGTTTCTTGGTGGTAAATGGCTACCACATCTTTTAATCTTGAGCCATTTAATAGGAAAGGGGACTTTCCCTTTGGCAACAAAAGATGAGGGATATTCTTGTGCAACAAAAAGTTGCCAAGGCAATTGACAATACTTACCCTGCTAATTTTACCCCTAATAAAATCAAAGACATGGATTATCTTACTTATACTTCAATTATCTTACGCTTATCTGATTCTGTGATTAAGAAAGTTGGTAAACAGAAAGGTACTTATATGTTATGGCAGGTCTTAGATTAGAATTACCTTGAAAAATCTTTGAATAATAAGATGTTCTTGCTGGAAAGGTTTTTCAGTTTTAAGATTGATCCTACTAAAGAGTTAGATGAGAGTCTTGATGCCTTTAATAAGCTGTTGCAAGATATAAAGAATTCAGGGGACAAGTCTATTGATGAATATAAGGCAATTCTCCTGTTAAAAGCCATTCCTGACGTATATAAGGATGTAAAATCTGCTATAAAATATGTAGGACAGAAGTGGATCTAGATGTGGACATAGGAGCCTTAAGGAGTAAAGAATTGGAAATTAAGGCAGAAAAAGCACAAAAGGCTATGGGGGAAAGTTACATGGTAAAGAACAAATCACACTATAAGACCAATAATAACAAGAATAATAAGTCTGATAAAGGGAAAGATAATTACAACAACAAAAAGAAGAAGAAAAACATCACTAAGAATAAAGACGAGTAAAGGAAAAAAATATTATGACTGTGGCAAAAGTGGCCACTATATTAAAGAGTGTGACAAGGTAAATGGGTTGCTTGCTCAATTAAATAAACTCTCTGATCAAGCTAATAGTGTTAGGTCTAATGTTGTGGATGTTTATGTGGTTGTGCATGATCATTTATCTGTGACGGATGTGAATCAAGTGAGAAATCTATATTCTGCTATTAAGTGGCCGGTTGATTCTGGTTGCACTAATCACCTCACTCCACACAAACATCTTTTCAAAAACTATTCTAAAGTTGAGTCTGGCACTGCTATTATGGCATGACGTGGTTTCAGAAGTTGCTGGTATAGGGGATGTTACTTTAGAATTTGATTTAGGTTTTGCGTATACCTTCAAGAATGTTAGGCATGTTCCTGATTTAGGAAAGAATTTAATTTCTATGGCATGTACTGAAGATGAGGGTTTTGAAGGGGGGTTTGGTGGTGGATGCATTAATGCGGTAAAAGACGAACAATCTGTGTTCAAAGCTTCTAGGCTGGGAAAGTTGTATGTCTGCACTGCAGGCACAGTGTCATATCAATCTACAGCAGTGAAAACTGCTCCAGAGGATGCTACCTTGTTGTGGCACAGGAGACTTGCACACATCAGTGTACAGGGTCTGAAAATTTTAAGTAAAAAAGGTTTTTTGGGAAAAAATCATATCACTGATATTCCATTTTGTGAAACCTGTGTTTTCGGAAAATAGAAAAGAAGTTTTCTTCAAGTTTTCGAAAGTCTCTAACCATTTTAGATTATGTTCATGCTGAGTTATGGAGACTTTCTAGTGTTCCCACTCATGGGGTAACATTTATTTTTTACCTATAATAGATAATTATTCTAGGAAAGTTTGGATATATTTTCCAAAACAAAAGTCAGATACTGTTGAAAAATTTAAGAAATCGAAAATATTTGTTGAAAATCAAACTGACAAAAAAAATGTTTGGGTACTGATAATGGCCTAGAGTTCTATAACAAAAACTTTGAGCTGTTTTGCAAACAAAATGGAATAAAAATGCATAAAACAGTCATGTACATCCCGTAGCAAAATGGTATTGCTGAGAGGATGAATATGACTCTTTTGGAAAGAGTCAGATGTATGTTGAGTTCTTCTAGACTTTCCAAGCCATTTTGGGGAGAAGCTATAAAAACTACATGTTACCTTGTTAATAAAACTCCTTCTGTGGCTCTTGATGGTAAAATTCCTATGGAAAAGTGGCATGGTAAGCCTGCTGCATATTCTTATTTGAAAATATTTGGTGCTGCATATTCTCATAATAGGGGTGAAAAATTAGATCCCAGATCACAAAATGTGTTTTTTTTAAGGATATGAGGAAAGAGTTAAAGGGTATAGACTGTAAGTCAAGGGTCAAACTGGCATTAAAATAATTGTAAGCAGAAACGTTACATTTGATGAATCTGTTATGCCATGTTTACTTGAGTCTGTGCCTACTGCTGTGAATGTGCTTTTATCTAAAGTGCCTAGAAATTATGATTTCTTCATTGGTCCTCCTACTGAGGTGGAAGATACCACAAATGAGGAGGAGGAAACTCCTGAGGAAGTGAGACGTATTCCCATTGAGGTGGAGGAACCTTTGACTGATTCTGAAATTCATGGTGAGTCTAATGCTGATCAGACTAAACAGTATAAAGGTAATAACTCTCAAAACTTGTCTGATTATATGCTTGGTAGAGATAAATCTAGAAGAGATCCTAGACCAAATGTGAGATTAACAGACTATGATTATGATGTCCTTTCATGCAATGTGTTTGAAGAATTATCTGAAAATGAACCTAAGATTTATAATGAAGCTATTAAATGCAAACATGCTAAATCTTGGAAACTTGCCATGAATGATGAAATTGATTCTCTGTTAAAGAATAAGACTTGGACTCTTGTTCCCAAACCAGTCAATAAGTCCATTCTTGATTGCAAATGGATCTACAAGGTAAAGGAATGTGAGTCACCTGACACTGTAAAATTTAAGGCTAGGTAGGTGGCAAAAGGATTCGATCTCAAAAAGAGGGTATTGATTTTACTAAAATTTTCTCTCCTATAGTTAAGTATTGTACTCTGAGATTGATGTTTTCACTTGTTGCTCATTTTGATTGGGAATTGGAATAACTTGATGTGAAAATTGCTTTTTTGAATGGAGACTTAGAAGAGAAAATATATATAAACCAGCCTCTAGGTTATATAGATAAAATTAATCTTGATTTTATGTGTTTACTTATTAAGTCTTTATATGGCTTGAAACAGTCCCCTAGGCAGTGGAATAAAAAATTTGATGCTTTTATGAAATCTTTGAAGTTTAATAAGAGTGAATATGCCCATTATCTTTATTTCAAGTATAAATTTTCTAATAAAGCCCCTGTGTTCCTGTTATTGTATGTGGATGACATGCTTTTGATTACCCATCTATAAATGCTATCAAAAATTTGAAAAAGGCTTTAAATTCGACCTTTGAATGAAGGATTTGGCTAATGCCAAGAAAATCCTTGGTATGAGTATTTTCAGAAATAGGAAAATATCAGTACTGTTTTTAAACCAAAAGACTTATATTGAAAAGTGTTGAAAAGATTCTCCATGTCAGATGCTAAGAGTGTTACTGTTCCTTTAGCTAATCACTTTGTGTTAAGTAAGGAGCAATGTCCTATATCTGATGATGATATTGCCTATATGAAGTCTGTTCCTTAATCTAATGCTATTGGGTAAGTAATGTATCTCATGGTGTGCACTAAACTTGACATTACTTTTGCAGTCAGTACCTTGAGTAGGTTTATGTCAAATCCTAGGCTGCAACACTAGAAAGCCTTGAAATGGCTTTTGAAATATCTCAAAGAGACAGCAAATATGGGTTTGCTATATGGTAAATGTACTAAGGGTGTTGTTTTGAAAGGATATGTAGATGCAAATTATGCAGCTGGTAGGGACAATAGAAAATCTGTAACTTCTTATATTTTTACACTATGTAATGGATGTGTTAGCGGGAAATCTCAGCTACAACACATTGTGGCTTTGTCTACCACTGAATCTGAATATATTGCCATTACTGAGTCAATGAAGGGAGCTTTGTGGCTGAAAGGGTTACTGTTTGAGTTGAAATATACTTAGGAAAAGGTAACTGTATACTCTGATAGCCAATCAACAATTGTGTAAAAAACCTATCTTTCATGACAGGACTAAGCACATTGATGTGAGGCTTCACTTTATTAGAGATTTATTGTCTAAGAATGTGTTTTTTCTAGAGAAAATCCCCTCTCAATTCAACCCAGCAGACATGGGAACTAAGGTGCTCCCATTACCTAAGTTTAGGTCATATTTGGCAATGCTAAACATTGACAAAGGGTAAAAGTTGTATCTGTTCCAATTTACCTTTTATTGTTTTGTGTTTTTTCCTTTTCTTGGTGTAAAGTTAAAAACTGTTTTCTAGAATGTAGTGTTTTGTTTCGCATGTACTAGAGACTCAGCTGCTAACCTGAGTTCTCGATTTCACTAGAACTGCCTTCGTAATATAGGTTCTAGGTGGAGATGTGTGAACTAAGTGTACCTAAACTCCTCAAGCCCTTTTTATGTTTCGGCCCAGCTACTTGAATCCGGCCCATGAGTAACAAATTAAAGCTTAACCATTGGATCCTCAAGACTTAATCTCAGCTGTTACTTAGGAGTACATAGTGTCTCTAGGGTTAGTGGTTCTAAGGGTTGAGCACAGCTGTCATTCTTCTAAGCAGTTTTCGGTCTCTCTGTATTTTTCCTTTCGCTCTCTAAAACTAGGGTTAGGTGTTATCGCCTTTTACGTGGCGATTACTGTCAGTGTTCGATATTTTCCTGTGAGATTAGAGTGCTTGAGAGTGGTGTAGTGAGGTTTACCCTTGTAATTAGTTTGCTAGGGTTCTTCTCGTCTCTAGTTGACAGAGGGTTCTCAATCTGTGTACTTGTAACTTGGTTCTTGGCGGTTCTAGTGGAATCGAGACTTTGGTTGGCAAAGTCTTACCAGTTGATGTAGCCCAATTCCCTGGATGAACAGCCGGCCCTCTTTAAGGAGGGCAAACATATGAGGTATTGTTTCTGTTTTCGTTTTCTTTATTTGTTGTTTTCTGTTCTTGGATTTGCACTAATACTCGAGACGTTGCTGTTACTGTGTGTTTATGCGAGAGTGAACCCGGGGAAAATTATAACAAGAGGCTTGCTTATTTTCAATACAGCTCCCATTAGATTCACACCTTCAATGGTGCTAAGATCTACGATAGAGCTTGACCTTTTCAAAACAATGGCTAAAGCCGACGAGGCTTTTGTTTCTCCTTTACCACTTACTGTAATGCTTCCGACAAACAACCCAGAAGCACATATAATGGTCGATTGGATTCTCAGGCTCTTCGCTAGCCACTCAATTGCCAAATGCAATTTGAAAACAAAGGCTAATGGCGGTGTGAGAGGCTCTACTCTTTGGCTCCAGTCTGCAAGTTCTTCATGAAAAACAGGGATGGTTGTTCCATGGCGCCTCTGTTATTTCTAAACCAAGATAAAGTCTTCTTGGAGAGCTGGTAAGGACTTCCAAAATGAATAAATTAATATTGCTATTTTCTTGAAAAAGTATAGTCTTATCAAAGAGATCGGAAAAATTATGAATTGACCTACACGAGTTCTTTGTAATTTATATGAGACGATATCGCACTATGCAAAGTGATCATAAGTTGGATTCACCGTACAGGTGCCACCTAGAAGATGCAATTCTTGATGGTGAAGTTCCATTCCACAAAGCTCATGGAATATCAGCATATGAGTAACCTGTTATATATCCAATATTTAACAAAGATTTCAACGAAACAATGTCTAATCATTCTACGATTGTTCTCAAGAAACTTCTCGAGGTTTACAAAGGGTTTGGCGGCCTTAATTCACTTGTTAATATAGCGGGAGGAACAGCCACAACTCTTGATATGATTGTCTCCAAATATCCTTCAATTAAGGGCACAAACTTTGATTTGCCCGAAGTTATAAAGAATGCTCCATCTTATTCAGGTTTTTACTTGATTCAAAGTTTTGCCCTTATATATTTGAATAAGTAAATATATGATATGTTTGCCATAACTATATGGTTTTAAGAGAGAAAAGTATTGCGTTTTTACCCTTGTATGGATCATGTTGTAGAAGACATGTTTGTTAGTGTACCCAAAGGGGAAGCCATTATTTTGAAGGTTTGCGTGTTCTCTTCTTGTTTTAGTTTTTCAATTTTAAGTTTTTGTTTTAAGTTTTGATTAAATTAAGTTTTCTGACTTGTCAGGGTCTATGACATAATTCTTGGAAACATTGATCCGTTTTCCCCATACACTCAAAACCATGTTTTACCATTTTGAATTCCGATCTCTTTCCGAGTTTTATTAATATTATTTTTTTAAAAATATGAACTAAATGAGTTAGAGAGATTTAAAGACAAGAATAATAGATATTTTTGCCCTTGTTGTAGTGGATTTGCCACAAGTAGAGCGACGAAAGCTGCATGAAACTGCTGAAAAATTGCTATGAAGCACTACCAGAGAAGGGAAAGCGATAGTTGTTGCATGCATTGTTCCAAAGGCCCCGGACACTGGAAATGCAACTAAGAGCGTATTCCATCTGGATATGGTTATGTTAGCCCAATATTCGGGTGGTACAGAGAGGACTGTAAAGGAACATGAGGCATTAGGCATTAGCAAAGGGGGCAGGCTTTAGATAATATCATGAGGTTTGTTGTGCTTACGACACATGGGTCATCGAATTCTGCAAATGAAGCTCTTAGACACAAACTTTGTTGTTGTCAAATGGATTTCTTACCTCATGTCTGCTTTTATGAATTGTTTTCAATAAAGTTTATATATATCTATGAAACAAAGTTTATGTACTGACATGTGATGTACAAAATTTTGATCTACCAAACTTGAACTTATAAAGGTCAGATGGAGCTCGTAAAAGCTAAGGATACAAACTAATTCATTTATGAATTCTAGTACTCAGTAGAAAGTTCAAGTATATAAGGACTTCAGTACATAGAAGACAATAACAAAATATTACAACACATAGTACAAATGTAATTCTTGAAATATAAAATTAATAATAGGAAGCCATTGATTTTCAATTAACTTTAGTTCTTGAAAAGTTCCAAACAATGTTGTTGATCCAGATTTCTGCCCCAGAATTTGTTGTAATATTCAGCATATGTGTAGTCTCTGTAAATGGGTGGAGATCCAGCTTCAGTAGTGAGCTCCTTTGGAGATCGGAAGAGCGTCGTGTACTTGGGCATAGGAGTTCAGCTTGTGCTCTTCTTTCTTTATCTGCATTTACCACAGATCTATGCCACACACTTTTGTATTTCCCATTACTTAGTGCCTACATTTATACAGCCATATTAAAACATACTATTCTTTGACAAGCGTTTTTTTTCAAAGAATGTGATGAGTAAGAAAAGATTATGGAAAAATGAGAACAAAATAATTTTGTTTGGGCAATATGTGATAGAAATGAATTAGACTAGTTGACAACCTTTTTAGTAGAATTTAAGTTGGAGGGAAGGGGTGCTGTATATTTTGAATTAGTCACGAAATCGGTATATACTCTAGCAAGGATCAAAGTGTTCTTGAGCGCACTCAAGTTTACTTTGCCGCAATTTTGAGTTTTAAATTCATTTTCAATCCTGTGTTTTCAATTTTGCTTTGTCATTATGCAAAACTATTTCTCATAAGAGAGAACTAGAGAATAAGTTTGTTTTGTAATTTCGAGAATATGGGTATGTGACACAATAGGTTATTGTCTTCGACCTTTGGAATTTCACCTCCCTTCTTCCAACTACCAATCAATTACTCATAAAGCGAATATTTACCTAACTCAACTTAGCTCAACCCCAAAAAAAAAAATATATATATAGAGGAGACAATCAAGCTAAACGCGGCTTGTTTAACATGAATTGACTAACCTGCAATTGATCACCAATGTTGATAACTAGAGCATTTGGGATGGGCTTCACTCCAAGCCATTTGCCATCCTTGAGAACTTGAAGGCCTGAAACTTGGGTGTCTTGAAGGAGAATGGTGAGGGCATTCGGGTCGGCATGGGCTGGGAGCCCGTAAGTCAATTCGGGCTCTGGGCATGGTGGATAATAGTTAACGGCCATATGCTGGCCTTGTTCGCCCAATTTGTTCTTGATGCAGTCCTTTTCCAGGCCCAAACTCTCTGATATGGACTGTTGCAATCTCAACCCAAGATTTCGAATTTGGATACAATACTTGCTCACAATTTCCCTTTAACAATACAAAGGTTCAACAACGTTATCTTAGATTATTTTCATTTACCACTATACTAATTTATTGATTTTTTTTAGTATTAGTTAAGATTTAAATATAAAAATAAGAAAAAATATGTAAACATATATGATATATGTCCCACTTCCTCTTAATTCTCTGATGGAGTGGCCGGGCAGGGGTCAGAAAAAGAAAGAGATTTTTAACTTAGAAATGGAGCACCAAACGAGGAAGATACGACGCTGAACTATGTCTAGAAGGCATTTTTGAAGATAATTTTAAACCTACTTGGATATAGGAAATAATGTTTGTCAATGAAAGATATTGTAGAAAAACATTCAACCAAATAAATAATTTATAGATGACATATTTTAAAACTACAAAGGAAAATAGAAACGTTTTCCCGAATTAGATTTCACTTTTTTTTTTTTTTTGTTAATTGAATTAGATTTCACTTTTAGTGACCTAAGGAATGTTTGATTCTCGTTCAATAACGAACAAATTATAACAGCTTAGTACAAATTATAAAGATTTGATGGATCTTAAAAATGTGAGATTATTATTGAGTTGTTGTCAAATCATTAAAAAATTAAACTCTATAAGAAAATTGAAATGAAAATCAAATACTCGTCTATTCAAGATATATGTAACATTCACATGTTGAATTGTCAATGAGTAAACAACTCATGTGCTGGTGCCACATGATTACTACAGACTTGCTCTTCCGATCTATAAAATCTATGTACTGTCTGCTATCATATTAAGTGATGAAAACATTAACATAGGTCCAAGATAGGCAAGCAATCGTTTTCGAAATTAGAATAACAATATATATCTTTTGTCTACTTCTCGACACATTATCAACACACGGTTAACCTTAGAAAAAGTTTTGTGTCATCTTCCACTTTTTCCGCCGAAATCTAGAAGGTGCTGATTTGGATCTCCAGAAGCCGACTCATCTCGCTATCAAATTGGTCAGACTGTCTAATATATTTTTGGTCACCCTTGCCTAAAATCATCCCGGATTATGTTATTTGTAGTTTTAATTATGTATTCTTAGCTTCATTAGTATCTTTTTATTAAGTAGTTAATTAATCATTATTGAGACGGGAAAGCCAGTGCCGGCAGATCGGAAGAGCACACGTGAAATTTTATATGGAAAATTTTTTAAAATTTTATGTCAGCCCTACTCGCTTGTCTTTTTTATACTATAGCTTGTATCACTAAAAAACCTAGAATTTCCTACTTAACATTAATAGCTATTATTTGATTAAAAGTTGAAAATCACTGGACCAACAATCTAGTAGTCACTAGTCAAGATCAGAATGCTCAAAATCACAAATTGAGCTCGACGAGAGCAAGTTTGCTTCTAAGTTGTCAATAGAAATGTGATATGAAGGTTTGTGGAACTCAAAACTACATGAATGTCAAATCTAGCAATGAATCACCTAAAGATGGCATCAAAGTATCTCTCAAAGTTAGTGGAAGAGGAAGAGGAAAAGTAAGAGATGAATAAAAGGAAGAGTATTGAACCCAAATGAAATTCAATCAGGATATGAGTACTCAGTAGGGCAATCGTACCTATGCAACCATCCAATAAAGATATCGGGTAGTCTGTATTTCTTAAGATGAGTCACTTCGATATTCCAACATCTAATTTTTATCACTTCAAACTCAATATGACCTTAATTAACTCATTCTATTATTCGCACGGTGCAAGTTTCTCATCAAATAGTTGCTGAGGATTCGTTTGACGAGCAATTATAATTAGATCCCATTTACAATATTATATTTTAAATTCACACCACGTGAAATTGTGAAAGTACGAAGACATAACAAGCACATACGACAAAAAGTTATAACTAAAAAGTTTTCATGACTTTTAGCATCTCCAATGGAGGATGTGGATGAGAGATATGGAGAGAGAGAGAGAGAGAGAGAGAGAGAGAGAGAGAGATTATTTTATTTGAATAGAAGTGTGGAAAAAAAGTAGAAAAATGAAAAAAAAAATGATAGAGATAGAGATACAAACAAATTTTTAAAAAAAAAATTATAAGACATGACGTTGAACGTCTCCAAATAGAAAGTGTGTGGGAAATGTTAATGAAAAAGTGATGATATAAAAATACTGAAAAAGTCTAGTAAACGAGTGAAAAGTAATTTCTGGAAAAATGAAAAATGAAAGAAAATATAGACAGATGGGCTTAGTTGATTTTGTGTGCTTTATCATTCTTAAATGGACAATGTTCAAAAATAGGTGCACTAGAGATGTGCTCTTAGTGTGTATTAAAGAACTTGTCTAGGCGATGCCCATGATTTATAATTGAAGTTTGGTCTCCACACTTCATCACGTTTTACTTTTTATCAAGCATTGATAGTAATTTTATTACACATTGATGCACTTAAGTGTGTCTAGGCCGCATATTCAATCTCGACACTCTTTACACATTTTATGCTTTTCAAAAGTTTGGTACTTGTATATACAATTAGCATTTTTGTGCCTCCACAAGACTTGAATTTAGGGGGGAAATTTTTTGGTACTACAGCAGTATTTCGAAAATTAATAGAAAATCTACCTGTATATTTAAGAGTCTCTTTCTGATAATAAATTGAGTTGCTTGAATTCATGCATCAAATCTTGATTACGTAACAGAAAATGAAATAATTATTCTTAAAATTTGTTCATTTGGAAGACAGAATATCTGTAATTGGTTGTCAAACACGTCCGAAGAAAATTTTAAAGATGACGACGTCATCATGATGACGTCAGACGTAAGTCCACATTAACTGCACGGGACGGTCCGACAGTTGTACCAAATATATATATTTAAAAGAGTCGGCACATTTCTTTATGACAATAAATAATATTTTAATTTTAATTCTCTTAAAGAAAGAAAGAAATATAAATAAATAGTAGTAATATTAAAAATATATATTTTTAAATTTTTAAAAGTCGAGCCCCCCATTTTCACTCCCTGAGAGAATTGGGTACATCTCAAAACTTTTTAACGGAAATGTCTTGCGTTAAAGTCGGAAACAGAACTAGACTTTTCTTTCAAAAATGGGTAATTAGCGCAAAAGATCCTTACCTTTGAACATTATTTTGCACACGGTCTCTATCTTTGATTTTTTTGACAATTTCATTCCTACCTTAATATTTTTCTTGCAAAATTCATCCTTACGTGTATTTGTCTTCATTTTCAAAAGGGAATTTTCATTCCGTTATAGTTCAAAATCTAAAAAAATTGCAAATAAATTCCCAAAATAATTATTGTAGCTCAAAACCAATTTAAAATAATTTGATTATTGAAAAAGTTAAAGACAGCTATTATTTTCAACAATGCTAATTAATTTTAGAACCTTGTTTGAGTTTTTTTTTTAACTTTAATTGTAGATGGAGAAAAATACCCTTTTGTAATTGAAGAAAACTAAACTCAAATGCGTATTAGCGGTAATTTCTGTAAAGAAAATATGAAAGTAGAGATGAAATTACCAAAAAAAATAAAATGTATGGACAATTTGCACAATAAAACCAGAAGGTGGGGACCTTTTGTTCCAATTAGCCGTCAAAAAAACTAGTAATAAACTTTGGTTGAATGGTAAATCCACGACTTCAATCTTTATGGTTGGCAACTTGGTGCATGAACCTTGCCGTAAATTAAATGACTAGGCGCGCGACTAATTAATATTCATGTTGGAACAAATATTTCTTAGCGGGTCTGGAATCCTTTTATTTTTTTCAACGTCTAATACCATACTAACGGTAATGATAAGATACATAGTACTTTGAGAGTACTATAAGTAATATTTTAATGTATAAAATGTTCGAAACACGTAATCACGCACTTTTTATTGCATGATGTATTTCACAAAGAATCATGCATTTAATAAAAAAAACTACGTAAAATAAAAAGTTCATTATCATCAGATTTTTCTTGACAACTACTGATTTACTTAATCAACCTATTTATGGACGAAAAATCAACAAAGATATTGCAATTTCAACCTTTCTAAAGGGTTTTAGAATAGGGTTCGTCTATACGTGCGTCGAAATTCGGAAAATAGTTTAGTGGGACGAAAAATAGAAGGAAAGAATTATGGGGGAAAGAAATTCTTACTTGAAAGTGGAGGGATTAGAAGGCCATTCTGGTGCATATTTCTCCAAGGGATAACAATGGAGTCGTAGATAATCTCTCCAATTATGAATTGTTTCCTTGTTAACATTAGAACTTGTGGACAATCTCACAGTCTTGAAAGGATCATCTGAATACAATTTCATTTTCTCTTCCATTGGTAAATGGAAGAACTCATCAGCCACCTTCAGCATTTTCTCCATTACTTCTTCCGTCACTCCATGGTTTATCACCTAAAAAAGACATGCATATACTTGTAGAAGTTAGCGGTTGTTTGAATCTCTTTTTTTAAATTAAATTATAAGGAGAAATTATAATGAGGTGAAATGAAGTGGTATAGACTTTTTAAAAAAAAATTAAAATTTGTGATTATAAATGAGTAGTTGTCAAATTAGTGGTATGTAAGATGATAATTTATTTTCATAAAGGAATCAAACACCTCCTTAATTAAGAGATTATTACCAGGCGACGGTATGTTTGGCAGTGCTTAAACGCTGCTTTTTTAAGTAGAGTTGAACCATATTCTATACCTGAAAAAATCCATAGTCGCGGCAGGCAACTCCTATTTGGTGGGCTACAAAGGTCTCGTCTTCACAACCCAAATCAATCACCGGAACTGTTTCACAGTCGGTTACCTCCTGCAGATTAGGCCTCTCCGGCTCCGGCCGGATGTAGCTCTTTGGAAGAGTGGAATATTTGATTCCATTGGAGATTAACAACATATTAAAATTAAATAACTGAACTATTCAGTGCATATGCATTCCCAATGGAGAAATTTTTGGATAGTGGGAGAAGAAAGGACTGCATATATATAATGGCGCTGAGGTGTAAATCAGTTGACATGAATATGGTCTTTCTTTATTCAATCAAGTATTACCACCTCGGTCCTTAAAAAATTATTTCACTTACCATATTGAGGTTATATATAATGTTCTATTGTTACACGTGCCTCTAAATTAGTTATTGTTATTTAACTATCTATATATTAAAAGTATTTTAAATAATTAATATGATATAAAAATATATATATAAAAATAATATAAAATTTAATATTTTAACTATACTAACTATTATTTCTTAATTTATATAAAAATAACTACTAATTAAACTATCACTGTGATATGGAAGCAGTATATTTTAATGTACTTTGCACTACGAGCGTGTTGCATTTTCATTGATAGTTGTTCATATCATAAAATAATATTATCTCCGTCTTAAAAAAAAGGTCAAGTTTTCTTTTTACATTCATTCCAAAATATAGTCCAGTTTCTTTTTTAAAAAGTATTGAAATATTAATTATCTTATATATCTCTATCTAATGTGCATAATTATTTAAAAATTAGAATTATTAACGTAGAATAATTAATAAATGAAAATATATAATGGGGAAATAATGTTAAAATTTATTTTTTTAATACTATTAAATGGCATTTTCTTAATCTATGTAAAAAAATGAATATGATCATCTTTTTGAAACAATGGTAGTATCTTGTAACGTTATTGGCATTTTCACCAAATATCTTGTATTATTATGGCACCAAGCAAATAGTGTATCACAATATCTACTATTAATGTGATTTGTGGAGGTAGTAATTTGTTTACATCAACGGTTGATATTATGTTACATTATCATCTGGTGTCGTTACGATCAAATATCCGGTGCTTGAAACCTACTAATTGGTACTTAGCATTATAAAAATGATCTCTCGTCATAAAAATAAACTCTCACCAGTTTAAGTATCAATCAATACATTGATATAAGTGAAAACATTTTATTTCAAATTTAAATTTTATCAAACAAATCATATGTACATATCTTATGAGACTTTTTATACTAAACAAATCTCCATTCAACTCCATTTATTATCTCATATTCTAGAAAAATGTGAAAAATGTGAACGTTAACGCGTGTTAAATGCATGAGTAAATTGTCTACCTAATTCAATAAATTATATAATCTCACATTAATATGGTGTTAAATACTAATGGTGATAAGAACATCTATATTAGTGTTGTTAGATTTAACTATCTACATAAACAATAAAGTAAGTTTTAGTAATTGTTAAATGTCATGTAATAATATTAAATTTAGCTATTGATATCTAACACATTGCTAGTATTAAGCTAACCCTTATAATTTAACATTAAGTTAAAAGTGAGCCGTGACTAAATTAATTCAATCTATAAACAACATAAAAAATAAAGAAAATAAATACGATTGGCCACATGAGTTACTAAAATTATTGATAACTTTAACAATAAAATTAATAAGTTATTAAAAAGATTCCTTTAATAACTTCATTAACACCACTAATATAATTGTATTTTTGAGTTATTAACTAATGACTTTACTAATACTCTAATTTAATATTACCAATATTGATGCTCTAGATAACTTTACTCTTCATCGTTTATACTACCTTCGTCCCACAAAGATAGCCATATTTTTTTCTTAATATACAAGAGGGAGAGAAAATGAGAATATAGGAGACGGGCATGTGTGGTTTGAACCCTAGACGTTGCACCCGAAGTGTGAAAATTTAACCATTAGTTTGAACTACAAGATAGTTTATTTCTAATGAATCAAATAGGACTCTATGTATGGTGCCTGACTACAAATAGAAATCAGCCAAGTCACGTATCATCTGTGATATGTGACTTGTCTGATTTCTATTAGCAGTCAGACTTCGTGTAAGAGCTAGGTATGAATCAATAGGAAAACTGCTACAAGATAATCTAATTCTTATTTTTACATAAATGAAGAAAAATTTATTTTATACCCGTTGGAAGAGTAAATGTGAAATCATTTTCTTAATACAAATTTTCATTTATTAATTATTCCAATTTAATAATTTTATTTTATTGCTAACAACACATGTTAAATATGAGTATATAAGAAACTAATATTTTAACTATTTCTCGCTCTCGCTCTGTCTTACAAAGATAGCTCGGTAGTTATTTCCACATAAATTAAGAAATGATGATTAATATTGTTGTAACTTGTAACTTGTAACATTAAATTTTCTCTATTTTTTAAAATATATTGTTATATCTTATTAATTATTTGAAAATACTTTCGGTAGATAAGTAACTGAAGTGGAGTAATAACAGATACATTAACTGGGGGAGATATATATATATATATATATATATATGGAAAATAAAAAATTAAAAACATGCTCAATATGGTAAATGAAATTTTTTTTGAGTATGAACAAAAATAGTATACTAGACTATCTTTGTATGAGGGTGTACATTTTTTTTAAACAAAAAAAAGTAATTTATATTTTGAGACTGCTACGTGGAGTTGTTCTAGAAGCGTATATGGATTCTTTTCCCCCCTCATCGAAAGGATAGCACGACTCTACTAGGTGCCGGACAATTAATGTGAATTTGGATTCTCAACAGAATGGAGAATTCGTGTAAACTAGTTAGTATGTTTTCAATAGCTTAAATTATAATTCAATTTGATTACATATATTTAGTATACTAATTTGATTAATTTGGCATTAATATGTCAGTCCCGCTACAAAACTAATAAGGCTCCAAAAATGGAGTTTTTCCTTTGCATAACATTACTTTTGTTAGATTTATATCATTATATTCATGCCACGCAAAGGTAAAACTCCATTTTTAAAGCCTTAACGATCTTTTTAGAAAATTTTTTAACATGTTGTTGGTTGTGTAGTCATTATAGAATATTGAAAAGTATATTTTTGTTAAAATTTTTAACATGTTAATTGCATGGTCAGATACCATTATTGGGAAGCTGAACAACTTTTTAATATCAATTAGACAATTACTAATAATAAAATAAAAAGAATCATTCCGTTTGCTGACGGTGATATTGGGATCGAGGACCGCGGCGTTAGGGAGTAAAGGTACGGGAGCATCAAGACATATCGACGGATACGTGTCGGTTGAGGTTTGTAGCAATGGGATGGGATCAAGGAGCAGAATCGTTTTAATTCTTTTAATATAAACAGTGCGGGGGCAATTCGGGCACCGCGCGACCCGATTTCATCCCACTTTGTTGGCCGGGCGAAAAAAATTTGCCCCAATACACATGAGCGTTCGATCAGATCGGTTTAAATTGATAGTCATAAGAACATCTCACAATCTCCAATATTAACCTTCACCTTTGTAATTTAGCACTGAACCTAGTTCTTCTATGGTATCGACCTCATTTATGGAGTCTAATATATTATGTAGTAAACTCCTATTGGATACACTAGGGGGAATGGAGTCATTATCTTTCAATGTATCTAATTAAAACTTGTCACATAATACATATGATTTATAAAATAGTGTCTAATGGATACCATATAATATATCGCACTAAATCTCACTTTATAACAAACTTTTACAAACCGACACCTGCACTTACCCATATCTGTGATATCCATAACTTGCAAAATAAACAAATAAATAAAGAATCATTACTTGCAAAATAAATAAATAGATAAAAAGAATCATTTCAGCGAGAGGTAGCTGAAATATCAAACGTTGCTCTATATTTGAGAACATAAAAAACATGTGATGATTGGAATTACGGTCCACTGGTTATGATGCTTGTATTTTTAGGTGGAGGTCGTAGGTTCATACCACAATTGCCCCTTCTTGAATTTCCTTTCCCTCCCTTATCTCCCACAACCCATCTCCAAAAAAGAGAAAAAAAAATTACCTGTGAATTTATAAGACTCAATTTATTATTAAATTGGAGTCGTTAAACACACAAGCGAGCTCTTGATTGGTCAACAGTATTGTATATGGAGTATCAAAAATTTTTTCGACGACATGGTATTTGAGTATTATTTTTTGTTTACATTAAAAGTGTGAAAATATTTACGTACAAGAGGTCTAGTGTCATTGCGGTACCATATAGATGATACTTTATAATATTGGCGCTAGTGTTATTTAAACAGAGAGCAGCAATATGTTGATATTAATGTCACGTTACCGTTATGGCACAATATATCAAGTACCTGAACATTTCGATTAAAAGTGCATAAGCGCTTACTCGTATCTTTTTGTAATTTTCATACCGTGAATTCCCGAATAAGGGCATAACAATTGTT
>CAVNYN010206842.1:0-23904 GCA_963692815.1 Nyctanthes arbor-tristis | reverse complement strand
AAAAAAAAAAAAAAAAAAACCCAAATAACCTCCTCCCAACCACTCTCTCATAGAACTTTGATGAGGGAGTCTGAGCTTCAGAGGACAGATCAATTAGGCAGTTATAAGCAAATTTCCATTTATACACAGGTTTGAGAAAGGGACAAAAAAAAAAAAAAAAACCTTCCAGAATCGTGTCTTCCTGAAGATTGCATGTGCACAAAAATGTAGCGATTCTGAAGCATTTTAAAGTCTAAAAATCACGAGTTCTGAAGGATTATTGCCTATATATGTGACAGAACTCTGACTGATTCTGAAGAAATACAAGGGGAGTTCATAAAGTCAATCAAGTGCATGACATTTATCCATTTCATTAGATTGACTAATGCATTCACCATCAGCTCCAGGTGCTACTAGCGATGTAGGCTGTAATGAGAGACAAAACAACAGAATTTCAGAGACGAGGAAAAGGATTTAAGGAGATGGAGATATGTTACAAATTATATGCAATCAGAACATATCCACCTCTAAACAAGGTATAGATCTATGCGATCATCACTGTTATACTAGAAAGAGAAAACATCCATAAGCATAAATAAAGATGTTAAGATGCATCAGCATCTATATTGACATTGAAATATATGAGTATAGCTAGATAGTTGCATGCCAACACAATGCCAATCAAGATAAATATTTATATAGATAAACTATATATCATTTACAATAACGACAACCCCAGGTATAAGTTGGTCATAAAAGAAGTAATTTTCTTTAACTTCAGCAGAAACTTAGTCGTGAAACCCAAACTGGTTCAAACTGCGAGGAACAAGTAACTACAAAGATGCCTTACACGACCCACTGAGTAGTACTTTTGTCTTCACCGCAAGTCTTTTATTGGCGGATTCAGGAACAAACAAGTTGGCTTTGCTTAGATAAGGCCATGTTTAGAACCCACCAGACAAGTGTCTTAATAAGAAGCCTTAAGATCGTCAACAGCAATTTTTTGTATTCCATTCAATATCCATATCTTGTGGCTCAAGGTCAAGCAAAGAAATTTATGACATCCTTTTAGGTAATTTTTGTCATAACCAACCTGAATGCTATCTAAGTTTATGGATTTTCTGTTGAAGACTTGAAGTGGAATTTATTAATGAAGAGAGAATCTAAATTCCAGTTTTCTATATGGTCTAGTGCTGTTTGGTAAAGTATCAAGCATATATCTAAGAATTGCAATGTATGAGGTAATATATGAAGGAAAAAATACAGCATTATGTAAACGAAACACAAATAACCATCAACTTGAACTGATTGAAGCAAGAAAGAATTAAGAAACAGACTCCAAATTTATCAGCAATAAGTACAAGCAGAATGATTTGAAAGACCATGAAAAATAAGATTGCAGATTGATTACACACCTGAGCTTCCTTGTAACTTCCATTGACACTGATATCATGAATTAAAGAAGAAAAAGTTTGTCTTTTTCGTTCCTCGGCCAAATCTTTAGTCCTCTTTTGCATTCTGATCAACACATTATGCCATGTATTCACTCTGGAATGGCCCCTACTGGGCAATCCCACATTCATTTCCACCAAATCGTCTGTATTCACACTTAAAATCTCCTCATAATTTGCCCCGTCTAGTACGCAAATCAAACAAGAACAGAACCCTTTTGTGATTTCTGAATCACTGTCAATTTTGAAGCTCATGAACCCATTGTTGTCCATTTTCACTTCCAGCCAGACCTGGGCTGTGCAGCCCATGACTCGATTTTCTTGAATTTTCCCAGATTCATCGAATTCGGGAAGAAGATTTGCATAGTGCAATAATCTTTTGACCCTCTCAATGGGCTCACATAATGATTTGAACTCCAAATTCAAAGCTTGTACCTATCCACGAGCAAAATGCCCTGTTACTTCAATAAAATAAAACACTATAATCAAAGACTACTCAAACGACTAATTAAATTCTTTTTCGAGCTAAAATTCAATTCAAAAATTAAAATAAGGTAACATATCCGAATTGACGTTTTCAGATGAAACAAAAGACATGATAAGGGCTAAAATCCGAAATCCCATAAGCAGAAATCTAAACTCAAGTACCTTTTGGGCAACGCTTAACGTTTGCAGTAATGGCGGTTCATCTATAGTCAAGCAAAAAACTTCCACATTTCTGGGGCTTGCCATTCTTGATCTTGATTTGACCGGGGTCTGAAAAACACAATTTATAGGCATAAATATTTGTGCGTCCTTCTTCACCTTTCTCGGAATTTCTTGAATTTGAGAAGGATTCAGTTCTAAAGACCTCATCTTTTTCACGAAGAAACGAGATGGACAAGAAGAAAGAGGCTGTTTTAAGGTGGAAGAATGCATGTCCGTGGAACAAAAAAATTGGTGCAAAGCAGAAGAAAAGATGGTTGAATTGAGAAATTGCTTGTGATAACCGTTGATAGCGGAGGAACTATCCTATTTACATAAAAATTTATATATAGAAAGATAAAAAAATATATATATCTCTATAGAAAGATAAAAAAAAAATATGTCTATATTAATATAGACATAATGGAATATCCTTGGAGTGCGGGCCTAATTTCAGTCTGAAAGTACAGGGCAACCCAGAGGTTGAAGCCTGGAGGAGACCACTCCCATTAAGCAACAGGGCGCCAAAGTGGAAAATACAGCAAAATATCGTCAGAAGAGGACTTGCAGGGAAGTTCAAAGAAAATAAATATAAATATAAATGAAAATAGAAAATAAAAGGTGTATAGAATTAAGAAGTTACGAAGGATTTTTGTTCACCTGCTCATTGTGAGTGGGGTTACACTGCCTACTTCTGATGTAACACATATATAATTAGATGTGGCGCACATATAACTACTATGCGTGTCAGTTATATATGTGTCACGTTAGAAGTGAGCGTTGTAACCCCTTCTTCAATATGCAGGTGAATATAACTCAGTTACAAAGCTGCCACGATGATGATGAGATGAAGTAGCATTATTGATGCATGATATGTGTCAATTGTTTGTGGGTGCAAGTGTTTACTTATGATATTGACACGGCATTATTTGAAAATAATTTTATCTTATTTTAATCATTCATAAAATTGGGAATAAGTCTATGTTAATTAGACGGAAAAATATTCTAAATTCATTTCCATCACAGACATTATATAATTACATAATTTTAAGTAATTCAATCACTTTTTCCTTATTTTTTTTGTAACTACATAACACAAAATGCAAGAATTAACATAATGATAAGTTTGATCTACTTTGCTTATCGGACTTATAATTTATTAACGTATGCAAGTGCCAATTATAATTGAAAGTTAGAAAATTGTTAGAGCACAAAACATAGGAGTATAAAAATAAATGTACATTTGGATACATTCTCCACAAAGAAAGTGAAACACAGTGAAAAGATACTTTCAAACAACATCATATATCCACATATTACGGGAGGTGCTTGAAAATTTTTGAAAAAATAAGTACAAACTATAATTACTAGACAATATTTGCGGAATCCAAAAATGCAGTGGCATGATAAAAGATTCTACTTCATCCGTCCCATGAAAACATTCCCCTTTCATTTTTCACATAAACTAAGAAAACATAATTTAATATTATTAGAAATGTTTAATTTAACAATATATTTTCTAATATACCCTTTGATTTATTTAATATTTTACTTTAGTTATTTTTTTTGTTGTTGATTACTATGTATCATAAATGAAGATATATTAGAAAACTAAAAAATTAACTTAGGAATGGGAAATATAATTTGAAATCGATAAAAAAGAGAACGAGTAATATTTTCTTGGGAAGGAAGGAGTATTAAAATTATGATACCATACAAGTTACAAAACATATAATGGATCATATAGTTTTTTTTTTTTTTTTTTTTGAGTGACTCAATGGATCACATAGTTAGAAGCTACTATGTATAACAAAAATGAAAAAGAAAAAAAATGAAAAAATCCAAAGTTTTCAGCATACTATGTATAATAAATAAGCAATATTTGTGACAATTAAAAATTTGTAATCATTAGTCACCACATAGAAAATCCAAAGTTAGCAGCTTACTATGTCTAATAAATAAGCAATTTTTGTGACAATTAAAAATTGATAATCATTAGCCATCACTCCATTAAAAATCCAAAGTAATGGTCAATAGAAGGCTTTTTAGTGGGCAATAATGATTTGGGTTTGAGCCAGTCAATAATGACATGGGAAATCTCCTTAATCGTGGGAGAAGAAGCTTGCGTCATTGCTTACCAAATAATTCCAACCAGCAAGGGTCAACGTCTCACCTCATTCATGAAACAACACAAAGTGTTTGGTTCGGAGTTAGATTATAATCTAGATTATAATCTACTACGTGACACGATTTTATTGGTTTTTTTGTAAAAAGTAAACAATTACGGCTTGACTTTTAATTTTTACGGCTGAATTATAATCTACCACGTGGCATGATTTTATTAGTTTTTTTTGTAAAAAGTAAACAATTACGACTTGACTTTTAATTTTTAACTTTTTGAAAAAAGTCAAACCAATTAAATGATGTCATATGACAGATTATAATACGTTCAAGTTGCCAAACACCCTGTCAGTTTTACTTTCTATGTGCTGGCGTACACTGATTTCTATAAAACCATATCGGGCTCTTATATAGTGTCTAAAGACTATTTTCTACTTGCTCTAAAATTTCATACAAGAACTCGATCTGCCTTCACAGCAAAAATTGTTAGCCAACTAATTTATAAAACAAAACTAGTTTACAAATTATAATATGATATCATTTTATAAATTATAATGTGATATCATTTTATAAATTTTTCTTTGAATTGATGGATAGTTAGTTTATCTTTTTCCAGCACAAAGATATTTGAAGTTTTGATTTTATAATAATTGTGAGATCAAATTAATTTTATTATATTCTTTATCCGTTGCCTATTTATATATTTTTTATGTTGATTTATATTATTGTTTTGATTGATTATGCAAGTGCACGCTGTTTAATAGTTAGAATAATATACTGTCAATTAGAATTATAGACGCATAATTATTTATAAAATTCTAACCTAAGTAGTAAAATAACAAATTGATTACAATTAAGATATTTAATTTATGTTATAGAAATATATAATCTAGTTTAAATGAATTGATTGCATCTATTCATTAATTTGAATTGGTAATTTTCTAGTGTTTAATGTTGTTAAGAAATTAAATTTTAAGAACGTTGCTAGGATTGTTTGTTAGCAAAAGAAATAATCAATGGGCGTATCTTAGTTATCGAAAATGTAAGAAAAAATAGGATGTTAGATCGTATCAATAATCATAACCAATTTAGGAAAAGAATAAATGGTTTTATATTTATATCAATGATCAATTGTTAGAATTAATTTTGTTAATATACATTGAGTTGGATATTTGCCATATATATTATTTTCTTATCAAGTTGCATTTTCAAAATTTTTACACTTTAAATTGTTTACTTAGATTTATTTTATTTTATTTAGTTCATCGGAATCAAACCCGCTTTTTATTTTAGTTGTTTTACTTTTGAAGAATTAAATCTAACCAATCTCTGTGAATACGACTTTACTTGCTACTACTGCAGTTTTTACATTTTAATAGCAAATTTACTATAAATTGTTGGATTCGACACCCACCATGCTATGATTTATGGTTCAATACATGTCAAATTTGATCATTTTAACATTATGTTCATTCTACCTTCGTCTCAATTATTTGGTCTCATTTTCCATTTTGAGATGTCCTAAATATATAGTCTCATTTATATATTAAAAAGTCTAATTTGCACTACTTTATAAATCTATTCTTATTTAATACTTTAATTATAACTATCAATCTTAAATTCAACTCATTAAATAAGGATAAATTAAAAATATGGATCACAAAATTTGTCTTTCTAATACATTTCTTAATCTCTGTGGAAAAACAAACGAGATCAAATAATGGGGACGATAGTAGTAGTTTTTTATTCTTGAGCCAATCTCCAACATTTGATCCAACCTACGTGAGCTCAACCTCAAGCCTCACCCTCTCCCTTTCCCTCTCGTGCCCTCCCAAGATGCCATTTTGCGCCAACTCTGTTACCGCTGACACTCGCTGCCACATCAGCTAGGTGGGGTCCAAAGATGCCATATCTATAGTTACATAAACCCAAGACCTAGGCTGCGACATTCACATAACACCATACAGGATGGTGCGGCCATCTTGTCCATTTCACGCTCGCAATTTCTTAGTATAACAATGTCGTTTGTTTACTTGCAAATTCATGGGCACTAATCCCATCTTATTTTAAGGCTTTTTTTGTGTGTTCTTTCTTGGAAATTCCTTTTGTGTCTGGACTCTGGCGCAGGCCAGGCTCAGGTGATTATTTGATTACTTGTTTTGTTTGTATTGTCTTGTAAGCAAACACATTTTCTGATATTGAACGGTTTTTGGACAAAATTCATCAGTTACCTGAAAACACCAATTCCAGTGTCCTAGGTATACTAGGAAGCAGCTTTGATCCATATTTATAACCTTTTCGATAAAGAAATAAGTGAATATTTCTTATTAAAAAAGATGAACTAGTTATTGTATTGTGCTGGGAATCAGGGGAGAAGAAGAATCTTATCAAGCTGTATTTGAGATTGGAAACAAATGGCTTTCCAAGTTGAAGGTTCAGAGAAGAAAAATGGAACTTCAATGACAATCTCGTATCTTGACTATGCAAAGAGAGATCAAGATCCGAACCTTTTTCGTCAGGCATTTTTCGAAATTCTGAGCAAGTATTAGAACCAATTAAGGCGTTTGGATAGCGTGAAAAGAAATGAGCCAACCATGAATGAGGCTCTAAGCTTTTCAAGTAAACATGTCCTGTTTCCTAGATGCATCGGGAAACTAGCAAGAATGAGGTTAGTTGAAGGTGGTTCCTTGGATTCTAAAATCATATTTAAATATGAATCTGGGATTTCATATGAGAACTCAAAGGATTTGGAACTTGCAAACAAAATTCTCATAGCTACTGAGAAATTTTCTGTCCATGAATTTGATAGAGTGGAAAAATTGCTAATAGGATGCCCTCTTTTTGCTTCAGGTTATGGCAGTCCTATTCGAAGAGCTGTTTACTTCTTTGCTGGGGCTTTACTAGAAAGGATTGACAGAGAGAAAGGAATGATCGATTTAGAGCAAAAACTGGTGGATTCTAAAGAATCTAGGGCAATGTTCCTATCTGCCCGCCCATGTTGTGAACAGAAGCTTGCCCTTGGCTAAATCTATTAATTTGCCAGAATGCATGCCATTTTGGACAGTTTGGCATCAGCAAGAAAAATTCATTTGGTTGATTTCTGAAATGGATCTCATTGGGTAATCCTAATGCAAGGTCTAGCAAGTCGAAGAGATTGCCCAATTGAGCTTCTAAAAATAACTGCTATTGGAACATCGAAAAATATGCTCAAAAAAGCGTCAAAGGTTGTTATCTTTTGCAGAATCCTTGAATTTGCCCTTCTCATTCACAACAGTTATATCATATACAAATGACCTCAAGGAATTCTTTTTCCCAGTTGAGGCCGACGAGACAGTGGCGATATATTTGTACCTGAACTTGTGCGAGATGTTAGTATGGCCTAATAAGGTAGAAAGTTTCATAGGACTTGTCAAAAAACTCAATCTAAGTCTAATTGTTGTCATCGAAAACGAGGCCAACACAAATACCCCAATTTTTATTGACCGGTTTTACGAGGCAACTATTCTAGCTAGTGTAGTATCAGATGTACTCAATACTTGCCTAGACGGCATTAACAGCATGATAGTTGAAGAAGCATACTTCAGACAAATGATATTGAGTACGATAATATGTGATGGTGAAGATGGGACCAGAAGATTTGCAAAACTCGATTACTCGCAAAGTTTGGACTTGTTCATATAGAGTTGAGTGAATCATCTTTGTATCGGGCTAGTTTGATGCTTAAGACAAGTGCTAGTTGGAGTTCAATGACTCCTAAGATGAGTGGGAAATCCTTGGTTCTGGGGTGGAATGGAACCCCTATTCTGTCTCTTTCTGTCTAGAAGTTTGATGACGGGTCAGAATCAATGACAACAAACTAATCCTGTTTCGTTATAATGTTGGGGCTGTAAATTCCCGAGTATTTCGAGTAGAAGCAAAGACAAAAAAATTACCTTTTCTTTTCTCTCCGATTTTATCCTATTACTGATAATAGTACGAAGGATTGTAAGAATGTTTACTGCCAAATTGTTGATATGCTAAAGAGTCAGAAGGTTCAAAGATCTAAACTGCTATTTCAAATGCTCTGATTGAGGTAATAAACCTCCCAACTTAGCCAATGTCACTTTTCATATATGAAGAGAAACGGTGAATTAAAATCGAAATGCAACTGGAAAATGACAAGGGCGCTTGACTACCGATCATGATCAGAGTGACTTGAACTCAAAGTGCTCTTAGCCACCCCAGAGATTCTTTTTGCCACATCGGCTGGGTGACGTCTAAAGATGCCACACAGTTCCATAAGCCCAAAACCTAGGCTGTCACGCTTCGTACACAATTTCTTATTAGTATAAAACAACAAGAGTGTTTTTATGGAGAGAAGTACTCTCCTTTCTGTGTGGAATACTCTGATTGGTGAAAATCTGAGGGGCTCTCCTGATTTCCACCAATTAAGAAGTGTCATGGGAGACTGTACTCTCCTTAAAAGAAGAGTACTACTCTCTTTATAAATTTTGAAACAATGTTGTTTACTAGCACTTTTATGGGACTAATGTCTAATCCCATCTTATTTTAGGTTTCTTTTTGTCCTTTCTTGTACAGCATCAAATAGTCACTTGTTTGTCTTCACTGTCTTGGAATCAACCGCAATTTCCGCTGCTAAATGGTTTTCAGACAAAAATTCATCAGTTATTGATAACACCAATATGTTAGGAACTAAGGTTCCACAAGGAATTGAGATTCCATTTTAAAAAGCTAATCTGTCAAGTGGAGTAGCTCAATTTCTCAGAAACTCATCACTTTTTCCATATTTAACTGATGTGAGATTCGTTCTCACTTTTTTTCCCAACAATCCCTTCTTCGAACGAAGAACCATATGATCGTGGCCCTCTTTCAATTAATAGTCTATCCATCTTTTCTTTGCTCTTCCAAGGTTCAAACTATCCACTGCGGGCGTCACCGCCTTATATGGACACAATCGCCTTTTTCCAAGACACAATCCACTGCTTCCATCACCGTCATACGTGGACACAACCGCCTTGAGAACCGCCTATGGATTTTTCCAACTATCACGATTCAACTTTGGGGCCTACTTCTTCTGTTCGCCACTTTCTGAGGTCTTGCACACACCCACATGGCTAAGTTTGAGTCTAGCTCTGAAACCACTGTTTAGAAATATATCAGTCTTCTCTTTTTTAATACAAATAGTCAAGCAGTGGAAACAGAAAATAAAAACGAGCATAAAAGAGAGAGAAACACCAATTTAACGTGGTTCGGTAAATCATCAACAACAACAAGAAGAGACCCTTTATTGATAAAGAAATTCGTCACAACTATAAATTTTCTTTATCCTACTACTCTTTCTACATAAAATTAAAGCACTCAAAGCACGCGGCAAAACCGCGCGTAACTTTCTCTCTCTAGCTTTCTCGTCCAAAACTCTCAAAAAGACAATATTTGGCTGCTTTTCTCTCCTCTCTCGGCCACACGTCTTCAGCCTTTTTCTTTTCCTTTTGTTTTGGCCGCGCGTCTTCTGCTTCATAACCAGCATTGATGCTTTCCTTTCATGTTGTTGATAAACCTTTCTGCTGCTTTGTCAACTTCGGCTCCGTCAACTTCTTGGTCCCAGCTGCATCACGTTGTCTGATATGTTGCTCTAACTCCTCCCTCTCTCTGGTCACGCAGTATTTCTTCATCAAACTCAGAGGCATTACAATCATTGTCAGAAGTCCGTCTTCTTACTCGCCTTTCTTCTTCAGCATTTCTAGACACCACATCATCTGAGTCATTCTGGGTTTCACTCCTCTTCCTAAACTTTTTATAATGGGAATCCACCTTTTTCTCCTAACAATCCCCCTTCGAACGAAGAAACGTACGATCTTGACCCCCTTTAATTAATAGTATATCCATCTTTTCTTTGCTCCTCTAAGGTCTAAATCATCCACTGTGAGCGTCACCGCCTTACATGGACACAATTGACTTTCTCCAAAACACAATCCTTTCAATTAATAGTCCATCTTTTCTTTGCTCTTCTAAGGTCCAAATCATCCACTACGGGCGTCACCGCCTTTCTCTAAAGGACAATTCATTGCGTCTGTTACCACTTTACGTAGACACAACCGCTTTGAGAACTCTGATACCACTACCCACATGGTTAAAATAGACTTGCTAGAAACTAAGGTTCTGTAAGGATTTGATGTAACATCCAAATATTAATATGTCAAGTTGAGTAGCCCAATTCTTTATAAACCCATCACTTTTCTCATGTTTAACCGATGTGGGATTTGTTCTCATCTTTTTCCCCAACACAACAAACTTATGGTACTTCCAACATTCCATTGCCTCATTTTGTACTCAAGAAAACTATTATCTGAGTTTCAATCATTCCCAGAAAACAGATCTTGATCCATATATGAGTATAACCTTTTCGATCAAGAAATAAGTTAAAGTATTTCCAGTTAAGAAAGAACATCTAGCCACTGTGTATTGTGCTTGAGGTCAGGAGACAAGAAGAATCAAGCTGCGTATCTGAGAGTGAAAACAAATGGCTTCCAAATTTGAAGGTTCAAAGAAGAAAGATGAGACTGCAATGATAGTCTTGTATCTTGACAATGCAAAGAAAGATCAAGATCCCTGCTGTTTTCGTCAGGTATCTTTTCGAATTCTGAGCAAGTAACAGAGCCAAGTAAGACGTTTGGATCACGTGAAAGAAAATGAGCCAATCACGAATAGAGCTTTGAACTTTTTGAGTAATCCTTTCCTGTCTTCAGGATGCATCTGGAAACTAGCAAGAATTAGGTTACTTAAAGGTTGTTCTTTGGATTCTAACAATCTCCTTAAATCTCAATCTGGGATTTCATTAGAGAATTTGAAGGATTTGAAACTTTCATCCAATCTTCTCATGGCCGCGGAGAAATTCTCCGTCCAACAATTTGATAGCTCAGTGCTGTTCTTGCATCAGATTGTGACAGTCCTGTTCAACGAGTTGTTTATTTCTTTGCTGAGGCTTTACGAGAAAGGATCGACTGAGAGAAGAGAAGGGTCGATTTAGAGCCTAAAGTGATGAATTGCGAAGAATGCCTGGTGAAGTATCAATCTGCCAGCACTTGTTCGGAACAGAAGCTTCCACTCGGCCAGATCAGTCAATTTGCAGGAATGCAAGCCATTTTGGACAGTGTGGCACTCGCAAGAAAAATTCATTTGGTTGATTTCCATATTAGAAAAGGATCTCATTGGACAATCCTAATGCAGGGTCTAGCCAGTCGGAAAGACTGCCCGGTCGAGCTGCTGAAAAGAACTGCCATTGGAACATAAAAAATTATGCTCAAAGAAACTGGTAGAACTCTGACATCCCTTGCAGAATCCCTGAAATTTCCCTTTTCATTTGGAACACCCATATCAGATATAAAAGACATCAAGGAATGTTCTTTGCAGGCCGAGGCCGATGAGGTAGTGGCAGTGTTTTTGTACCTTAACCAGTAGGAAGTGTTAGCATGACCTAATAAGCTGGAAAGTTTCATAGGACTTGTCAAAAAACTCAATCCATGTCTAATTGTTGTCATCGAAACGGAGGCCAACACAAATACCCCTATTTTTATGGACCTGTTTTATGAGGCAATGGTTCTAGCTAGTGCAGTATCAGATGCACTCAATACTTGCATAGAAGGCATAAACCAGATTATTGTCGAAGAAGCATACTTCACAGAAATGATACTGAGCACGATAATAGGTGATGATGAGGACGGGATTAGAAGATTTGCGAAAGTTGATTATTGGAGGGATTTTTTTCCAAGGTTCAGTCTTGTTCACACAGAGTTGAGTCAATCATCTCTCTATCAGCCTAGTTTGATGTTAAAGACGTGCCAGCTGGAGTTCTGGGACTCTTGAGATGAGTGGGAAATCCTTGATTCTGAGATGACATGGAACCCCTGTTCTGTCTCTTTCTTTTTTGAAGTTTGATATCAATGCCAAGAAACTAAGCCTTTTTAGTTATACTGTTCGGACAGTAAATTTCCCAATATTCGGAGCAGAAGCAAAGATACAAAAATCACCTTTTTTTTACCCCTTCCTCTTTGGACAGTGTCTGAAAATGATGGGACTGATGTCCCATTTTGTCCAATTGCTGATAAGTGACAGTACAGAGGATCATCAATTTATGTTAGAATGCTTACTGCCAATTTGTTGATGTCCCAAGGACTCATCAATGTTATACTGGAAATAACGAATATTTCATCTGCTTTTATATTTGTTAATATTATGGATTCTATACAGATTAGCACTTGTTTTAGATGAATTGTAACCAATTATATATCTGAATTAGTAACTATCCACATTTGTAAATTATATATATCTAAATTAGTAAGATTTTAGTTTCTTTTTCATCCTCAAAATGATGTTATCTAGCTGACTTTATTATAAAATGACAGAATATGCCACAAACGATAAGTTTTTCTTCTTTTAACAAGTCAAACACAATTCAACAAAATCAACGTTGTTTACATTTTCTGAACCAATTTTGAAATCAAATTTGGGCAACGGTTCTTGATTTAGTTCCAAACGTATGTTTATACTATAAATTACTACTAGCAATTTTATGGGACTAATCCCATGTTTTTTGTAAGGCTTCTTTTGTTCTTTCTTACCATTGCATATTCCCTTTGTGTCTGGCCTAGGCTCAGGCAATCTTGACGCATTACATAAATAATTACTTGTTTGTCCTCATTGTCTTGGAATCAATCACATTTTCTGCTGCTAAACGGTTTTTGGACAAAATTCAACAGTTACCTGATAAAAACCAACATAGAATACTTCCACTTTCCAGTGTCCTAGTATGTACTCAACAAAACTGATACCGCTGAGTTTCGATCATTTCCAGAAAATAACTTTTGATCCATATATATATATATATATAGATATAAGTTAATAACTTTTTCAATCAAGAAATAAGTGTGCATTTCCAGTTAACAAAGATGTACTAGCTACTGTAAAATCGTGCTGGAAATCAGGAGATAGGAAGAATCAAGCTGCAGATATGAGATTGGAAACAAATGGCTTCCCAATTCGAAGGTTTGAAGAAGAAAGATGCGAGTGCAATGACAATCTCGTATCTGGAGATGCAAAGAAAGTTCATGATCCCTGTTTTTTTCGTCAGGCATCTTTCGAAATTCTGAGCAAGTATCAGAATCAATTAAAGCGTTTGGATCACGTGAAAGGAAATGAGCCAAGCATGGATGAGGCTTTAAACTTTTCGAGTAATCCTGTCCTGTCTTCCGGATTCATCTTGAAACTAGCAAGAATGAGGTTACTTGAAGGTTGCTCTTTGGCTTCTAACAATCTATTTAAATCTCAATATGGGATTTCAGAAGAGAATTTGAAGGATTTGGAACTTGCATCAAATCTTTTCATGGCTGCCGAGAAATTCTCTGTCCAACAGTTTAATAGTACGGAAAAATTGCTCAGACAATGCGCTCTTGTTGCATCACATTGTGACAGTCCTTTTCGACGAGTAGTCTACTTCTTTGCTGAGGCTTTACGAGAAAGGATTGACCGAGAGAAGGGAAGGATCGATTTAGAGTGAAAACTGGTGGATTCCGAAGAATCCCTGGTGATGTTCCAAGCTGCCAGTCTTTGTAGTGAACAAAAGCTTCCCCTTAGCCAAATCAGTCAATTTGCTGGAATGCAAGCCATTTTGGACAGTCTGGCATCACCAAGGAGAATTCATTTGGCTGATTTCAGGATCAGAAGTGGATCTCATTGGATAATCCTAATGCAAGGTCTAGCCAATTGGAAAGATTGCCCAGTCGAGCTGCTGAAAATAACTGCTGTTGGACCATCGAAAAACACGCTCGAAAAAACTGGTAAACGGCTGTTATCTTTTGCAGAATCCCTGAATTTTCCCTTCTCATTCACAACAGTTATATCAGATATAAATGACCTCAATGAATGTTCTTTCCAGGTCGAGGCAGACGAGGTAGTGGCCGTATACTCATACTTGAACCTGTCTGAAATGTTAGCACGGCCAAATGACTTCGAAAGATTCATAGGATTTGTCAAAAAACTTAATCCATGTCTAATTGTTGTCGTCGAAATGGAGGCCAACAAAAATACCCCAATTTTTATGGACCGTTTTTACGAGGCAATCCGTTTAGCTGGTGCAATATCCGACTTACTCAATGCTTGCCTAGACAGCATGTATCGGATGATAGTCGAAGAAGTATACTTTAGAAAAATGATATTGGGTACTATAATAGGCGATGATGATGACGGGATACGAAGATTTGCGAAGGTCGATTATTGGAGGGAGCTTTTTTCAAGGTTTGGTCTTGTTCATGCAGAATTGAGTGAATCATCTTTGTATCAGGCTGGTTTGATGCTTAAGACAAGTGCTAGCTGGAGTTGTGTTACTCTTGATATGAGGGGGAAATCCTTGATTCTGGGGTGGAATGGAAGCCCTGTTTTGTCTCTTTCTGTTTGGAAGTTTAATCACGAGTCGGAATCAACGACAACTGATTAAGTGTGTTTGGTTGCTAGATAAATTCTTTTTCATTGTACTGTTCGGATTGTAAATTTCCAAGTATTTCGAGCAGAAGCGCTTAAAAATGTGAAAATCACCTTTTCTTTTCCCTCCCTTTTCAGTAGTGCTTGAAATGGATGGAATCGATGTCCCATTTTGTCCAATTCTTGATTAGAAAAACGAGGATCATCAGCTTATGTAAGAATGTGTTATTGCCAAATTGTTGCTGTTCCCCCCTTTTTCTGGGCCATCACTAGATGGTGTTCACATATTTAGAGGCTTGAAGAGGCCACCATTGATTTGGCGGTTCTGTGTTAGTCCGGCTATAATTAAAGTGTGATCTCAGTAGGAAGCGAATATATGAACAGTATATAGGCATCTTATCTTAATAAAATTTGATGCATAAAACATAATCAAAACTTGATATTATTGTTTCTAGGAAGTTAAAATCTAAAGATTACATGCCAAATTGTGAGAAATTACTAGTATATAACTCACAATCTTAGTCATAAAACATAGGTCATACTTTCCTAAGTTACTTGTAGGATCACTTGCTTGTGAGTGCAGTACGGATCAGATCCCGCTTCTGGAGTGGTGACAATACTTCGACATTCCTCAGTGCAATAAACTCGATCAATGCACATTAAAGTCACTAGTAGGATGTACATTATTAAAGACAAAAATTTATCGAGAGATCATAAATATTTTACTATTTTAACCATGCCATCGGATTCCAATTTGCTTCATCAAAAGATTGCCCGGGGACGCTTCAAATCCATCACTTGTTAATGTTGTAATGCAACAAACATATGAGTGAAGTAATCAGGATAGTGCTGATGTATGATAATGTATAAAAAGCTATTGTATATCTGTAAAATTAATTTCCATTAATTAAGGAAACAGACAATAGTAAAGAAAGTGATTAATTTGGTATAATTATGGGTATGAGACCATTGATGCATAGGAAATTATTATTTAATGTGGATTCTATATACATTTTCACGATTTTTAAATAAATTGTAACCAATTAATTAATGCAATTAATGAAACATTACTGGAGAAAATCTCTGATAGCAGAGAGCAGATATATAGCATAGTGCAAGAATGATGGTAGTATGTCGGTTTTCAACTTATTGTAGATTTACTTATACTTAGTGTAGATTTGTTTACGTTGTGTTTCCATAAAACTTGTAGCAGTAGACCTGCTAAAAATACATATTGTAATTGTAGTTTCAAAAAGAAAAGTTATTTTCGAGCATAATCAATGAGATTACCAATACATAATAAAAATGAAAAGAAATTGAAATCAACCAGATTTATTTTCTTTTTGGTATTGTCCAAGTGCATCTGTAATGGGAATGTGGATTACGGTGATGTGGAAGCATGGAAGGATCTAGTGGCATGTACCCCGTCTCCCGAATTTTTTTTTTTTTAAATTGTGCAGAAAAAAATGAAATTATTATAAATGCCTAAAAGTAAGATTGATATCTTCATTTTTTTCCTTTTTCCTAATTTTAGTGCCCGTAAAATTGCTAGATCTGCCTCTGTGTGGAAGAGAGCAATACAGAAAAAATGATTATTTTATTTGAAGAGGAAGAGAAATAAGTATAGGGAAAAAAAGAGATGGAAAAGCAAAAAAGAGGAGATAAATAAAAAGAAACTCAAAAAAAAATAAAATAAAAATAGAAGTAAAAAATAATGATAAAAAAATACTACATGTACCATTAGTTATACTACTTGGCTTACCGATTGAACGCATGCCATTAATCTATGGCATGTATTCAATTTATATGTCGCGTGGTATAGCAATATAACTAATGATACAAGTAGAATTTTCCATATAGAAGATGTAAAGGTAGATGTGGCAACAGGTTGGGTTCGAGCCGATTAGATCCACCCTGCAAAACAATTTTTGTGATGGGGTCGGGTTTTTAACCTGTTCATTGGCCCATTTAGATTTATAAAATATTTTTTATTGTTTTTTATTTTTTTCCATGTTTTTTTATTTATTTTTTATTTTTAAATTTAAACGGGGTAAGTCAGGCGAAAAAGTTTTGCCCCTTTCAAACCCTATGAGTTTTCAGTCAGGTCAGTTTAAATTGTCATCACTTATGTAACAATGGGGTAAATGAGTGAACAATGTTTAACCGAAAAGACCAATAGTTGCCAAAGCCATTCAATATCAAAAGTTTTAACCATTGAAACCAATATGCAAAGCAAAGCAAGGTTCAGTAATTAAATGTGACAGTAAAAGTTACAAATAGCTCCAACAAAACCAACATATAAAGCATAACATAACATAACAATAGCATATAACATTGTCACTCTTGCTCCTTCCAGTTCTCCTCAGCCACTTCTTCCTTTAGGTGCAGTCGGGTCAGATTCCGAATTTTGTCTAATCGCCTTGTTTCGGCATTTCCAAGTACAATAAGCTCGATCGCTGCAAAATAACATATAGAACATATTCAAAATTATTATTAATTAAGATATATAATTCCAGAGTCGATAAGTTAATTTCCAAAGATCCAACTCATTACTGTTACCACCTTCAAGAAAACCTTTTTCCACGTAAAATCACTGTTGGATTAAAACAAGGGAAGGGAAGAATTACATACTTGTACATGAACACATCGCGGTTGAGACCGATTTTGCTCTTGCAAAATGCACACGAATCAATAAACTCTCCAAACTTTGGGTTACTCGATGAGGAGGTTGCTCGACCAGTGTTTGAAGCCATCGCTCTTGTAACTTTTTCTCGGATAACTTCTTCTGTTTTATTGAATTGCAATCAGAAAAGATAGAATAGAACTGTAGATTGTATGATGAAACCAGGCTCTTCTTGCATAGATTCTGAGAATGTAGGAGAGACACTGGTTAAGGAAAGCAATTCATCCTATGTTTTCTGGGAATATTTATAAGGGAAAAAATTAGCTTTCTTGAAAGTTTTCTGCTGTAATTAGGTAGAGAGAGGAGGATCCTACTCAGATTTTAATTGGAAATTAATGCAGTGCGTACCTGAAACCCGTGTTCAAAAATGCGCATACGCGCATTTCACGCTGTTTTGGGCTTATGCATGGTGCATGACAGCGTGGCTTATGCACATTGCCACGCAATACGCATTTTATAACACTGCAAAAAAAAACGTGAAATGCTAGAAATATGTAGAAAAGTAATACTGAGAACTCCACATATTCAATGACAACATGCGAAATGCCAGCCGAGTTTTTATTACCAGAGAAAGGACTCTAAGAAGTTGATGATACAAGTAGGTTCAACACTAGAAACAGTCATGAAATCATGTGATCTGTTTACCTGTAACTGCAGTTCAATACAAAGAGTGCAGTTCCATGACTTGCTAATTCAATGGACAACGAATCTTTTACAACTCCAAAGTCTTTCCCACTCCATTCTTCTCTACATTTGCATAAGGCTGTACTTAAGTTCTGACCGGGAAGTGCCTTGGCCAAATCCGTTATCTTTGTAGATACTATGGTCTTCTTGGGATTCAAATTGAAGAAGGCGATATAGATTTCACCTGATGGACGAAAAAGGAGTTAAACTCCAGTAGCCAGAGCCAGAGACTTCAATCTGAAGCATGTAAAACCATGCAAAGAACCAAACTGAAACCCCCCCCCAACAACAACCACAAAACCCAAAGGGGGGAAAAAAGGAAAGGAATTTGGAATCTTCATTTCGAACTAAAGGAGTTGCACACACCGTGTTCTTGATATATTTTTTTAATTAATTAACATCTTAAGGAGTGTTTGTAATCAAGGATTAGACAATAATATTTAGTACAGAGGAAGAAAAATAAGCTGAGATCTAATTCATTATAATTTTGAATCTGTCTAGTATTGTAGATGAAAAATACATCCGAAAAGAATCATAAGTTTGAGAATTCAAACCTCTTCTGCCAGTCGCAATCCATGCACGTGCTCCTTTATCAGAATTAGCTGCAAGAGAGTAAACTTTAGCAACTAGAGGTAATAACTGAAAAAGAAAAAAAAAAAAAATTAAGCTCTATATTAGGAGAGATTTCAGCAAACGTTACTATTGACAGTCTTCATTGATGCACACAGACCGGCATAGCTATTTGTAAGGGTTCCATTACTGTTCAGCTCCCACATCTGTTTTGACCAAATTAATTCAGGATCTAGTTCAAGAATTGCCAGAACTCGAAAACATTATTATATTTTAGCAAAACAATAACAGTCAGACTGGGTATCGTTACAGTTTTTCTTCATTAATGTTGCTCAGTGTTATCAGAAGCTTCCTCATTACCAAAAGCTTTCTTATTAGGAAATACTCCGTGAAAAAAAACAAATATTCACAAAGCAGCTGAAGCCTGAAAATGCAAAACTAATGGAGTTTTGTTTGGACATTTCAGGATCAATCTCAAGAATGAGAAGAGTTTACAAAATTATAAGAACGTGTTTTCAAAGTCAATTTTTATTTATTTTAGCTATAATTTTGGTTCCAAATAGCAAAGAGTGCAATGCGCTTATTTCTTCTATACCAATGACACTCAGAAAATTATTTGAGTAATGAACGAGAAATGTGACTAAAACATCGTAAAGAGGATACCTGGTTGGCATCCCGTCTGCAGGGTAAAAGCGAACCCCTTTTTAAGTCTTTGGAACTAAGCTTCTTATAAGAAGATGCACCAAGGCAGAGCTCTGTCCTCTCTCTTGCAAATAAATGGACTTTACCATCGTAATCGTTACTATATGTCACATCTTCATCTCTGCATCAGCATGTCAAGAATTAAAAAATTATATGTATGCTGATAATGACCTGATAAGAACAGATCATCATGTGAAAGAGAAGCTTTATTCCGATCTCAGAAGTGGTCGTTTCTTGTACAGGCAAAATGGCGCGGGAAGATGGCTTAGTTTCTCTTTCCAACAGATTTGTACAAGATCATCTTCAAGAGTTTTGGTAGACCAACCTTTTGCCTTCACATCTTTGCAGCTCGTAAGACCAAATACCAGGGAATTTGAGGTACCCTTACCAATCTGATCTCTTGATTGACTGTTCCAAGAATGTCGGCTTAAGCTGCTAGCAATCTTAAGGAAACTGCAAAATGAAAGATGGAACGTAAGAGCAAGGTCTGACAATACGTTGAGCTAAAGTCGAGACATGCCTCTGCATTGTTTTCACTAAAGGCGTTTATCTCTAATAATGTTGGATTCGTGATGAGATTGAAAGTGATCTCGTCAAGATGTCTCATATCCCCTCCAAACATGATAGGAGATTTGGCCATCGACCATAATGTTATCTGTCAAAAGAGTTTCATGCATAGTTATTACATGATCATGAAAGAGAAATAAGCAGAAGCTACAGAGAAATACCTGACTTTTTTGCTCATCCAGATTAAGATTACATTTTCTGTGGGGACCCTCATTTGAACCTGTCAACAAACAGTCTCAGTTGATATATATTAGAGTTGGGAATAGTAAGAGTTTACCATACATAAATTCATATCCCGACATATATTTTTCTTCTTGAACCCCATGAAAACAATTCGGATTTAATTCGATTACCGGGGTCAGTAATGTTGGGAATTAATGTAGATTCTCCGATTACGCCCGCAGGATCGTTGTTTAAGGAATTTAATGAGACAAGGGAAAAATAAAAGAACGAAGACAAATTTACGGACTATCAAAGCTTTTCACTATATGATTCAAGTCGCTACAACCATATAGAATTTCACTCACCAACCCACAACCCCCAAGTATTACAAGAAAAATACTCAAGCTCTACAGCACCTAAAATTTCTACTCTTTGAACAAACCTCAAAGAGTTACAAGAAAAACTCACAAGATGCTAAGCTCACCAATTTTTCTCTTAAAGACTCAAGTCACTCTTGTACATAAAAGAAGAGGAAAACACATCTATTTATACGCTTTGTTTACTTGGAAGATAAGATAATTCCTTCTAGGATTTGGATTCCTTTTCCTCCAAGAACTCTTCTTTTTTCCTTTTCCTTTTCCTTTTCAACTTTGGATTATTTTTGACAATAAATCCAACAAGTAAGCCATCCAAATGGGAGCATATCTAAGTCTGGCCATGACCTGCCTCGCAAGCCCTTAGCTCCAATCATATTGGAAGCAGCAAAGTCTCTAATTAAAAACACAAGAGAAAGCAAGGTTCAATAAAAAGTAAATGAAAAGATGATCAACAGACAAGGGCACAAAAGGCACAATACAGAATTTCTATAACATGAACAAGGATACATAGAAGGGGATAAAAGGAGAGACTAGTATCATATTATTGGATATGGGAATAAAAATACCGTGCAACATCAAAATGAGCAGCAACATCTTTCCATGAATCCCAGTCATCCCCCGTAACCCTATACATGTTTACGAGACCATGTACTTCTCTTGCCGTGGCTGGTGTGGCAGATCGGAAGAGACAGAGAATACACAATTGGGCGGTCCAGTTGTGCCAAAACCTGCACGACTTTCACTGAATATGTTGAGGTTGCTAGTATCCCTTGAGCAAAAGCATCTTTTCTTTAACATAGTAAATCCTCAGGAGTTCTGTTAAAAGGGGTGAAAAAAGGATGAAAAAAATGCATGCAACAGTTATACCTCAGAAACATAGCTTATCTCAGGTAAATCCAAATCGTCACCGAATACACAGCCATTTTTCACTGTTAAGAAGCAGAAGCATTTAGAGAGTTAGCAAAAGAGAAAATATATATTTCTTTTTTAAGATAACAAATCTAGAGTCAAGGTGGAGTAAGGAAATGCGTAACGAATTGGAAATAAAAAATCGAAAATATAACTTAAAAAGTATATTATTTCCCTGTATTGAAATGAAATATAGCTCAAGATATCTCCCTTTGCTCAGGAAGTCCAATTACCAAAATCAACGCCCCATTCAGCATATTGTTGATACAGGGACCTCAAGAATGCTCTTCCGGCTCCTAGTTTGGTATTCACACTCATGAAACCATGTTGCATCCATGCACAAAGCCTTTCTTTGCTACCAACATCTTTTGCGTGCCACTCCCGTCCTGAATCTTTGTAAGCACTGCCCTGTATAGTCAGCAAAGTCCAGTGATAAAGCAATGACACAGAGGCTAATATCTTCTAGCTTGTTTGGAAAAGAAGATTCTGCAGTAATTGACAGTATTAAGGTAGAAAGTAGAGAAGTAATAAAGCCTAAATTACTATCATGCATTTCAATACAGTTGACAAACTAAACACGCTCTTTGGATTCATGGCTATGAAAATCCCTTTTGGAGTATTGTACTTAATGTAAAAACCCGAAAGTTCAGATCTCCTAGAAGGATACAAGTCATTTAACAAAGATAAACTCAACTAAATTATGTTACTGACAGTTAGTTGCATTACCGTAGTAACGTCCAGGATAGGTGTTTTTGCATTGAATGGCTGCAGGCTAATACCTCTCATAACATGAATCCCAAATTTCAACCCCATGCTATGAACTTTCTTAGCCACTTCAGTGACCCCTTTCCCGCCTCGGGAGGAAGGCCATCTATCAGGGTCAGGAATCACTCTTCCCCATTCATCAATCACATCATATCCAAGGGAATCAACGTAAGCGCCTTTCACTTTCCTTCTATACCAAAGATAATCTACCACTACATACTGCATAGGGTATCATGGTCAGAGAAAGAACAAGAAATTATCAAACAATTACTCTAAACAGGCTGTTCATACACCAACTATCAATTCAAGAAACCACTTAAAATTTATGTCTAACTGCGGGACAAAAAAGAACAACTGAGAATGTCTAAAAGCTACTATTTTCAAGAAATAGTCAAGGACCTCGTATCCATGAGGACATAATCGCTGAGAAACAAGCTCAGCATTTTTAAGAAACTCTTCTTCTGAAACTGTCCAGCAAAACGAATCATAGGAATTCCAACCTCTTGGTGGTGTGCTAGCAAGCTCTGTTTCTGCCCGGATATGAGTTCTTGAAATTACCCTAAGAAAAAGCGCCAATCCAAACATGAGCTTTCTTCTTCAAATGACAATTTTCTTCACATAATTGAATTATTCCTCTTTTTTCCCCTCCCCTTTCAGCAATTAAAAAGTTCAAAATTCGATAAATTGCTAAAAAGGATTGAGAACATATAATCTAAAGAAGAATCTCCCTGAAATCAGTTATCACCTTCTTACTGGTGTATCAGATATAAAATCATATCTGTTGCTTTCAGAAAACACTAAACCTAAATGGGTTTCTGCCAAAACCCAATCTTCAGGAAGACCAACACATAGAAATCTTTTCAAGACTGGGTATCCACCAATTATCAATTAAAAAAAAAAAAAAGGAAAGAAAGAAAATAACACTTGAAATTACAGTAATCAGTATTATACAGATATAAGCTAAAAAAGATAAAAGTCTAAGGCAAAAAATAATTTGAAGAACTGGGTATCCATCGATTGCCACAAAAACTGCTAAAAAGACATTAGCACTTGTAATTGCACTCATGAAAATCATACAGGCAAGCTAAAAGACAGAAAGATCAGAAGTACCTTGAAAGCAAAAAGCAGGAAAGAAAAAAGAACCAGAAAGAGATAATAGAGTAGATCGTCATGATCAAAATCAATGCTTTCAGAAATTCAAGAAAGATAATATAATACAAATAAATAGTCACTACTGTCAGCACTGAATGCGGCTGGCTGGATATTGAAGATGTTGGGTTATCTGCGGTCTCGTGGGTCACCCATTAAGGAAACAAATATATAATTTAGGCAAGCACAAACAAATTCAGGTCTTGTCCATTTATTTACATTGATCTGTACTGTAAAAATTAGATGATCCAAAATGAAAAACACAAGTCTCTCTCTCTCTCTCTCTCTCTCTCTCTCCTCCCCACACCAACCGCGTGGATAACATTCGTTGCTAAATTTTCGTCTCAGACAACGGCAGGCAAGATAGGGATGAAGTTTTTGGTCCAAACACCTAGCTGCTGTCCTATTTTTGTCTTCAAATTTAAAAGCCATGCATTATCCGCATTATATGACATCATGCTGAAAGAAATGGAGGTGCCGAGTCCAACAACGAAAACACAAGGCCTTGTTTGAACCTCTTTAAATTTTCTTTTTATAAATTCACTTACCATGATGTGACTATTGATTTGACAACTACTCAATAATCACCATACATTTCAAATTTCAATTAAATCTCCACCACTCATTT
>CAVNYN010206841.1:2852-87449 GCA_963692815.1 Nyctanthes arbor-tristis | reverse complement strand
CGCTAGTGAATAAATAGAGTTTTGTTAGTTATGTGGTCACTTTGTATATATCTATATCAAGTGTTTAGTTACTCATCCATATATTAATTAAATAAAAGGATCCGCGGTACCTTTATATTATTGTTTTCCAGCCAAAAAGTTTGTTAATAGGGTTTTTCTAGATATTTTATTTCATATTACGATAATCTGTGTGGTATTCTGGAATTTTTCATTTTTTTAAAATTTTTTTATTCACTTTTGCGTTATCCTTCACCATTTTGAAGTGAAATTAAATTTAATAACTAATAGATAGTTATCATCATTTAATTATTTAAATTATAGATAAATTTAATTATCCAATTGTCTAACACATATTTAAATTTATTGTTTATAATTAATAGAAATTAAACATATATACGGTTAGTTTAATTTAATTAAAAATTTTCTTAATTTTTTCTAGTATAAATGAATATTAATAATTATGATTATTTTATATATGACTACTTTTATGTATTATTAATTTATTTATATAATTTTCATCCTATCTGACTTTATTAGTTTCAAATAAAAATATTTTCAAAGTATGCAACACTGTTCAATTAGCAATTATTGCATACAGTGTCATTTATCTAAATTAAGGCAAAAAATAAAATAATATTTATTTGTGTTAACGATAACAATCGAGTTAAAATTTATTGTAAACTATAGTTACCTTAAGAATTAAAATGACAAGAAAAAAATTATATTATTTTTTAGTTGATGTTAAAAATTAATTATTTCTAATTGAATAACATAACCTTATAAGATTTCACCATACAAAAATTTTTTTTATAAAATTTCATGTTGTTTATTTTTTAAATAATTTGATATATATTCTTCCTATGTAATACACAGATGAGAATCCAATATCTTTTAATATGATGATCTTCTTCTTGGCCTAGAGTTTAAATCTACCCCGGTAGTTTTTTTCCCCTTTACTCTTTGATTCTGTTGACGTCAAATTTCGGTCTTAACTCAACAAACAAAATTTTTTTACGTGGAAAATTTGTATTTGGATTAACGTTAATTTGAGGAATTTTTGGATTTATGAGAGAAAGTCAAGAAGAAAGTAAATGTAAGAGAGATAAAGGCTTGCTGAAGTGGGAGCCAAACTTAATGCCTAAGGCATTTCCCCATCTATTTATAGTATTCATTTTGTGTGAATTAATGATTACAAGCAGTCAAGGTTTAGTTAATGAGAAGCGTACACAGGTACAATCAATTGGAGATGGGTTCTGGCTTTTTGATTAACTGCTATTTAAATATTGCATGGAGAAGAAAAGTATTGCCTTTACAATAAATGCAATAGTTCAATTAGCTTTAAGTGATAAGACTTGCAAGTAGCCATGCAAGTTGGCTTCTAACTGGCGTTATCCAAGGTTGGCAAGAAACAACCTTGCGAGCTAGATGATAGGAGTCTGAGATTGATTGTTGACAATCAGGTCATTAGGTCGTTGAGCATGGCAGGTCATGTGGACCCTACTATAAAATTCTGCCGACTTGTTGACCTGACGACCACAGATACTAGGCAGTTTTTTAGTAATATGGTAAAGTAGAAATATAGAAAGAAAGAAAGAAAAATTTTTGGAGAACAGAAGATTTTATTGATTTAATAACTTTTGAATACAAAAGAAAAGATAAATTACATTTTACAAGGATTGTAGATAACATTTACTCTAAATACAATTTATTAAAGGGGAATTTAAAAAAGGGCCAAATTTTACATGGCATGAACGAATATATAGTCTCTTTTCATAACTTGGACACAAACGGCCAAATATCAAAGTAAATGTCCTTTTTACCCCATCCAACTTACTAGCTAGTTATACAAAAAGAAATAAGTAAAAATGTACAAAGGTATCTCTTTGTCCCTTTTTTGTGGTTTACATATGTTAGGAAGAGTCCCAATAAATAAACCTTTGGACAATAACTAATAGACAAATAACTTAGCTATGAGAAAACAGATTAGAACACCATTCAATATTTTCTTTCCTATGTCTTCCCAAGGAAAGGAAATTTTGCACATCTCCATCTCAAAAACTTCATCTCCATTCAACATTATGTGGATGTGTTTGATTCTTGCCAAGTGTGCAGCAACTAAACATTATAATTCAAGACAATTTGTCATGTTTATGATCGCCTTCATTTTCTGCACATCTGAACTATCAAGATAGACACTTAAATTCAGTAAATCTAGATATTTTTCTTTGGCAAACCTAGACCCTTTATGTAGGCTTCTAAATGTCCTCAATTGTAGAGCGATATGACGCTATCTAGCTAGACAGTTGGTGTGATAATTCTAGACAGTTTGTTATATATGAGGTTATTAGCATAAGAGAACACTCGTAACAAGAGACAAAACTACGACTTCTTAGCACCGCGAGTAGTTGAAGATTATTAGTGACACTGGGACAAAGGGTTTCAATCTATAGATTAATTTCCATGTTACTACAGTTGCAAGCAATATAGATGATATATATGAGTCAAACCAACCAAAAAAATATAACATGCATCACCTACCTTTAGGTAGGACTAAGATAAAGAAAAAAGATCTATAGCCAAGATAGATATATGATTAAACCAAGATAATTTCACATTTCAATAGCTAATGTTCTATCAATGCAAAGCTATGCATTGCACCCGTAGCTACCAAATATCGAATGGTAGATGTACCATCCAAAATTCATGGCTAGAAAAAATTTAGTTATAAAAACATCAACTAGTTGGAAATGAAATTCTAAAGAACTAGATCTGGCTCCTTGCATAGAGCAAGATAGCCACTCAAAATCAATATCTAGTCACCACCCACGTGTAAATTAGAATTGCTCGTTTCCACTAACTGGCTCACTTCGGCTCTAATGAGTTTGATGGATATATCTAACCGACCTGTAAGGCCGGTTCCCTCATCAACAATTGCCCCCTCGGGTTCGCTCCCTCTTGCAAGTGATGGGGGTGAACTCGATTTTACGGAGAGAAAAAAGGGACCCTCTCAGCAATATTACTCTGATGAAGCGTCTCACATACGTCGGTTCAGGGTCGTGGGACACGTGTCAACTCGTGGGTGGTGGATTTGTATGGTCGCGCTAGGGAATCGCAAAGGGTGGCAGCAATTAATGATGACCCTTGTACTTCTTAGGGTTTTAGGGGTTTTAGCATAATAAAAGAACGCCTCTTCGTTTAGTCCCTCCCCTTTGCTTCTTTTGTTTCTTGTGGCAGAGATATCCATCCGGTGTCTTCTACCTTTCTCTTCCAGAATCTTCGTAAGTGATTTCCAGGTAAAAACCGGTTTTCGTTCTTTGCATTTCAGTAATTTTAACCTCTCCCACCCATTTCGTTAACCATGAGTCAAGAGGGTGAGGTTTGTTCACCAAGGGACTCTGGAGACTCTGCCGCCGTTACTGTGGTACCAGCAGCTGACAGGGGAAAAAGGAAAGTGGAGGAAGTCGTCTTGGGTGAATCGTCCAGGGAAGAAGTCGTTTGGTCAACTGATGAATCTCTCGAGGGGGTTTGGAGGGAAATGGAAGGTGCAATGTTGGCCGAGGAAAGGGAAAGCTCTGAGGCGCTTTCCTTGGTGATTAGGATTCCCAGTGGAGGGGTAGAAGGGGAAGATGGATGGCAACGTCCTCCTCCTCGCGCGGGGCCATATGCATCACCCTTCTCTAGCAAAGACCTTCCGTCTGTTGCCACCGAGTAAAAGCTGCATTATTGAAAAAGGAAGCATAGGGTTCCCGACTCGGTACACTTCTTCCTACCCTATTTTTCAGAAAGGGCGGATTGGCCTCCGGAAGGTTATATGACTTTATTATGCAAAAGTCATGTGACTTGGCTGATCTTTATTAGCTGTCTCGCACTGTGTAAGAAACCATACCTGGTTTTGTAGAAAAACTCCAGGTTGGAAACATGCGACACGTTCAAACCTACAACCATCGAAAATCCACCAGTCTCTCATGCTACCATTAATCAGTTGAAGCGACAACAATCGAAAATCCACAAATCATGCTACCCGTGACTTCAACTACAAAAATAAAATAAAATAAAATAAAATAAAATAAAATTATCCTACATTGTTCTCTTTAAGTAAAATCATACCGTAACATTGTTTAAATCAAGAACCCAACACCATCTTAACCTCACAATATCAATTTGGCATTTCTTCTAACCAGACAAGGCAGAGACATTAACATACATGCTTGACGTAAAATGGTAGGCCAATGCAAATTGAAGTAGCTTCTGGTGTCACTTGAATGGCTACTACTTTTTCGCCCAAACAAACCAACAGAGAATGAGCACGTGAGAGAGTGATGTAGAGACAGCACAACGAGAGAAAGAGCGGAGCTAGAAGGTGATAGAGCGGCGAAAGATATAGGTTTGGTAGGCTCGTGTTTGTGGAAAACATTTCTCTGAATTGGGATTCGTAAATTAGAGTTTGGGTTGATGTTGATGAATAATTCTATTCATAAGCACTCGTTTTACTTAAAGTTTTACAAACAGATTATAGAATTACTTAATTGCCCCTTTGTTGACTATATAAACTATTTGCTTATACCTTCTGCTTCATAAAAGTACAGCTTTTCAATAAAAATTTCTAAATATACTATTGTATGTTATTGTTTGTTCTCTAAATATTTCTAACTCTTCTAATTTCATTTCTAAATTAGCTATATATATTTGTCAGTCAGGTATAATTTTACTAAATAAGGCATTTATTTCCAGGTTCGATTCTCCTATATAGGGTACTTCTATATTTTTATTGTAGTATGTATTTTCACTATATGCGGGTTTGCATTGTTAATTTTCTTAGCATTGTGTTTCAGTAGGATCAATATCTATGTGTATTTGTGTTGCTATGATGCAGATTTGTAATTATACTTCAAAAAAATAATAAAAGTGGATAAATGGTTCTTTTCTAAGTTCAATAAAATTTTTTATAGTTCTTGGATCTATATTTATAATGGGTTCTTCTCTGTTTAATTTAGATCTTGTTACTCTCTTTACACAATTCATAAGCTAAAAATATTAAATAATCTAACTATCAAACAATTATAAAAGACGATACATGATCTGTCATATGTAATTAGCAACACCTCTTTCTACCTATGGGTCCATCACGCTTCTTTGTAAATTTAATTTTTAAAATTTTTGACCAAAAACATTTCAGTTATTGTTTGTGGACAAGCTTAATTTTTTCAGGCACCCCACTCATACAACAGCATTAGTTTGTCTATGAGTACGTCTGGGTAACCAACAGCACTTCAAAATGACTTTCCTACCTCTAGATGTATTCTTCAAAAACAATGTTACAAAGAATATCTTATGAACTCATACATAGATAGAAAATCTAACTAGATTTTGATTTCAAAACATCTAAGTGAGAAGCTTAGCTGGTTACTCTTTGAAGACCTTGCTTTTGTGTTGTAGTGAAGAATGTTGAAGTGAAGAAATATTGAACAAGAGAATTTTAGAAAACTTAATATAATTTTATTGATAACAAAGATCTCTGTGGATCTCTAGGTTTGTATTGTAATTTACGACAACATAGTCTTTTGTAATTTATCACAACATAGTCTTTTGTAAGCTTTATGGTATTTTAACATATTGTTAGCTTGTAAGCATTTTTCTTGTTGTCTTTGTTCTATGAATTGTATCCTTGCTCTTAATGTATCATTGGGTGTTGCTAAGTCTATCCATTCTTCATATAGTTCTAGATTCCTTGGACTTGGTGATTTGAAAAATATCAAATTCATAAAGTCGTGGACTCCTTCTACTACTCTATATTCAGCTTTTTCAAAATACTCTCTAAATTCACATGCAAATTGTTTAAAATAACACATATCACATATAGTAAGATTAGTTAGTAAAATACATGTTCCTCCTTTTAGAGTCTTCTTTAGTATCTTGCCATGTTACTAAAGTATATTCTCTTCTTAATACTACTTCATATCTACTTAAAATAGTTTCTATTTTATCTTGGTCATTACCTCTTTTTTGTGCTTTTAATTCATCACTAATATTTCCCCACCATATTGCTATGGTTTCCATAAATGTATTTTTTATCATAAGTTGGAACTGTCTTCCTGTAAGTTCTCTAGTATAAGCTATCATAGCCATTGATTTCATCCATAATTCTAATTCATCCTAAATCTAACCATCTTCTTTCTATGCTAATCTGTCTTTCGATGCTTTCTCCAAGGCGTATATCCGTGAGAGTAACTACTACTTGGCTTCATAAAATATTGCTATCATGGTATATAAATGTTTGATCTTTTCGTATCTTGTCTCTATGGCATATATATATATATATATATATCTGGTCTATTGTAGGATTAGTATTTCTTTTTATATTACTTGCTGCCTCTTCAACTACTTGATTAGTTCCTGGTGGTAAGTGAGATGGCATTTATGGAACCTGTGGTGGCATTTTTTGTGGAATTTGGTCTCTTGGTATAATGACTTGATTCATATCAATTTCTTCAAATTTTAGGTTTCTAAATCTTTCCATATGCTCTTCTTCTGAAGGATTTTTCATAAATTTTTCTATTTGTTCTGTTATCATGTTTATTTCTAGTATATTTATAGCTCTTAATTCCTTATCAGTTTTCTCTCTTTGATTTTTTTCTTTTCCATAATTTCATATATCTTTATAACGTTTTCATTTATTTGTACCAAATTTTTGTCAACAATTTCTAATCTTTTAGGTATTCCTTTTTCTTCCATTGTTTCTTCTTTTTCTTCTCTTACTAATCTTATCATATTAATTTATTTAATTGAGGTTCTTGATGGTGTTCCTGATGGTTTTTCATATACTCCAAACGTATTTCCTATCTTTCAATTTATATTTTATTTCTTTTATGTTGTTTTCTATATCTGTTATCTGCATTGTCAAATTAGTAACCTTTTGTTTTGTTTCAAATATTTGTATTTGTATTGTTTTATTTATATCTTTATAATCATTCATTACATTAATTATTCATTGTAATTCTTCTGGTAAAGTTTCAATTACATTTTCAAGTTGTCATGTTTGTTTAGCTTGTTCTAAATTCTGTGATGTTGTTTTATCTATATTTAATCCTAACTTATTTAATAAATATAGGTTTATCCTATTTATTTGTTTATCTTCTCCTAGCTAGACCTCCTTCTCCTATTAATATAAAATAGAATTCTCACACGTACGTTGTACACGAATATAACAACAGCAATAAGAAATTTCAATTGTAACATATATAAATTGAAGTAGCTAGTCTCCATCAAACATTCATTAAAAATAAACAATGTAAAAAAGTACAAATTGGCAATAATTTAAATGATAAGTTGCCCAATTTAATGTTCTTTGCAAATATAGAACTTCACAAAATCCAAAATCTTACCATCAGTTCCTTGTCCATTAATTATTTCCAAACACCTATGTCATCATAATATTATAAAACCTAGATTATTTGTAACAATTACAAAATCTATAAAGTCATGCATATGAAGAATATATATATATGTATATATACACGCACATCAAAGCTAAATACACTGATCGAATTAAAAAAGCAATACAAAACAACCAATAGATGACGCATTCAATTTGATAGCGATATCATTGTCAAAAATAATAATGGATTAAACAAAAGATAAATTTGACATGGCACCTGATTTTGGAAGACAGATATCCAGCAATTACGACAAAAGGTATTGTAGTAAGAAGGTCTAAAATTAACATGTACAGAATACAACATAGACGTGATTCTTTACCATTTAAGTCTTTGAAATGCAAACAATAATATGATTTTAGGAGTCAAATTTCAGCTGATACAAAAAAAGAAGCCTTTAATAATGTAATATATTATTACTCTCTGATTGTTCACAATGGTTACACAAGCAAACAAACACCGCGCTATACGATTCTTTCGTGATTCTTTCGTGAAGCGCTTTCAAGTTGTTTGCACTCCTGCCTCCACAAGCAAAGTGGTTTCAAGATACCAGGCGACAAGTGAAAAGGGGTAAAGCCGCGGATCTACTCCCACTCTTCGTCTATTGGCTCACTAGGATATGTACACCTAGCTGGAGATCCTTTATTAAAAACTTAGAAAGTCACCTCTTCTTCGTTTTTCTTTTCTGTCCAACGCTCTTTCGTAGCGGAATGAATTTTGCTTTGCAGTAATTCAATACAAAGATCCTAGGCAGTAGGAGATGACGAGTTTATGCTATAACAGTAACTATGATTTTCGAAAGGCATTTTAGGCCTACAGTTTGATTAGAGTCCTGTAGATTACGTTCTATATTTCTCCATCTTATGTCCTTACTTGTATATTTTCCTTAATTGCGGGTACTTTTAGTAAATAATATAGTTTAGCAGATAACTTTATAACTGTTATTTTTAGTGAGATTTGTTAGGATTTTCCCTATATATACATGACTCTTTGCAATTCAGTTGAATTGATGAATAAGAATCACAGAAATTATACCTCGTTTACTTTCTCACACTAGAAATTGAGCATGGTATCAGAGCCATTCTCGATCTAGGGTTTTGCTTGAGTGTAATGCGTAGAGCTAAAAGAATGGCAACGAATGGGGGCTGATAGAATGAAGCTGAGTAATTGGTTCATAAAGTGGCTCCAATTGAAGAGGTGGGTCATGACTTCAGAAGGAACGTTCTATTAACAGTGTTCGAGAAGGAGCTGAAGCTGATCCTTTGGTGTTGCCTACATCTGATCATCTAGGTTTGACTCTTGTTTCTGTGCCACTGAATGGACAGAATTACCTTTTATAGAGTCGTTCTATTAGTATTGCTCTTGGTGTGAAAATGCAATTAGGATTAATTGATGGGTCCGTAACTGAACCTACTAGACCTTCTGTTGAATATGAGAGATGGAGTAGGACTAATTACATGATAACTTCATGGCTATTGAACTCTATCTCTAAAGAATAGTGGATGTATTTATGTATGCTAAATCTGCCAGATATTTGTGGCTAGAATTGGAGGAAAGGTTTGGTGGTTGTAATGGTCCTCAACTATATCAATTTGACAGGGAAATTACACCTATTTCACAAGGAAACGTGACTGTAGCACATTATTATGCCAGAATTAAAAGACTGGGATGAAATCACATTTCTGGTTCCTCTACCAGTTCGTGAGTGGATCAGCAAAGTTTGTTGCTGAAATGACTAGCCATAGCAGAGTTATACAATTTCTCATGAGGCTTAATGAAAAGTATGAATAGATCAAAAATCAAATACTGGTTACTGAGCTTCTACCTACAGTGAGTAGGGCATATTATATGATACAGAACATTGAAAAATAGAAGCAAGTAAAGATGGTTTTGGGGGATAATGCTGAGGTCAATGCCATGTTGGTAAAATCTCACAATTTGAGGAAAGGTGAAAGGTCACAAGGAGGAAGGAATGGTTATGATGTGAATAAGAAGGATAAGTCTGAATAGTTCTATGATCATTGCAAGGGAACAGGCCATGAAATAAAGGACTGTTTTAAAATCATTGGCTATCCAGATTGGTACAAACAATTAAAGGAGAAAAAGAAGACTGGGGAAAAGAATATAGCCAATCTTGTTTCAGCCATACCAGATACACCATTTGATGCGAAAGTTGGAGTCCAAAATCAACTGCAACAAGTGAATTTGTCTGAGCTAATTCAGCAGGAGCTATTGCAAGCTCTAAATGGGAAGAGAGATGGAGGAGTTGGAATGGTGAATTTTGCATAACTCACTAATTTTGCAAGTTCCGTACTCAAAAAAAATCTTATTTTTGTTTGAATGTTAGTAATTTGTTAGAAATAGGAGATTAGATTATAGACACAGGAGCCTCTAATCACATGTGTAATCAGTCTATTTGGTTAAATCGTTGTAAACCTATGTTCATGCTTACTTTCCAAATGGTTCTTTTAATTCCGTTGAACACACATGTGATGTGAAATAAAGCCCAGACATTACACTAAAAGATGTTCTTCATGTTCCCACTTAAATTTAATCTCTTGTTTGTGAATAAATTAGCTACCCCATCCCGTATCAGTTCTACTTTCTTTGATGACTTTTGTCTCTTGTAGGACCATCTAACTAACAGGTCTGAGAGTTGGGAAATCAGTCAAAAACCTTTATATTTTCGACAAAGATTCATTTTCAAAGCCCCTACTTCATAGATTTACCACCAGCTACTGCAATAAATTTCTTTCTCCATCTAAGGACTCTATTTCTTCTAATGTATATACATGTTTAGCAAAGGAATTAAAGAAGAAGATGATGGAAAGAGGTAGAACTGAGTGAAAGAACAATATCAATGAATTGCAAATCTCAACAACTTGAATTACAACATCACCTATTTATACAAGCTAAATTGATAAGGATTATATCTAACATGAAATGAAATAGTATACAAACTAGTCCACCGAATATCAGAAGATAAAGTTACAAATAATATAACAAAGACACTTTGTTGAGTCGAAAGCTGAAAGACGTGTGCTCTTCCGATCTGCCTCCCTCAAGATTGAGGTCGAATGCACAGCAAGCTTGGGTCGAAGAAGTAATATGCATGTCCCAGGTAGTAGTTTGGTTAAAGCATCAGCAAGTTGGTCAGCTGATGAAACATGAGACACACGGAGTTGTCCGATTTGTACATTTTGGCGAACAAAGTAATAATCGATGGCAACATGTTTCATTTTGGAATAGAACAAAGTGTCACGCTTAAGTAAGTAGCACCAAGATTATCACCATATATCACCGGGACACCATTTGAAAGGATGCCAAGTTCTCCAAGTAGAGATTGAAGCCAAGTAATTTCTGCAGCGGTTGAAGCAACTGATCGATACTCAGCTTCAATAGAGGATCTTACAACAGTATAGTGTTTTTTTTCGAATTCCAAGAAATCAAATTTGGACCAAGATAAATAATATATGCTCCTGTTGAATGGCAATCTTTTATGTTTCTTCCCCAATCTACATCAGAAAAGGCATAAATAGACAAAGGTAATCTTTTTGTTAATAAAAGACCATGGTCAATAGTGCCATGTAAATATCAAAGTAATCTTTTCACTGATGCCAACGGACAGTGGTAGGTTTGTGCATAAATTGTGACAATTTATTAACACAAAAGGATATATCAGGTCTTGTTAGAGAAAGATGTTGCAGTCTACCATCAATTGATCAATACTGGGGTGGGTTAGAAAGAGGGATGCCTTCCGATAGAGTAGGGTCGTGGGATGGAGAAATTGGGAGTCATGCATCTTTGTTTTAACCAATAAGTCATGTATATATTTCCCCTGAGAGAGAAATAGTCCTTTGGAATTATTAAGGACTTCGGCGCCAAGAAAGTATGATAAAGGTCCCATATCCTTGACTAAGATGCGAGAGGAAATTTACTGAATAAATCGATCCATAAGTGTTTTGGAACTACTCAGGGGCGGACTCAGAAATTTTTGTAGGACCGAGCTAAAAACTAAGATTGTCACTGCACCTTCTCAGGGGTTCAGGGGAAGCACCCCTGAAAATTTTTCTCATAGTGCAAATTGAAAATGTAATTTCTCGACTTTATAGCATGTAAATCTTTTGAGTTAAATTCTAAAGTTGTTTTTACTATTTTTATGATAAATCTCTGATCTTTTTTCTTTCCCACCATCGTATCAGCAAAAGTTGGTAAATGATCAAATATATAATCTTCAATTAATACTTAAAATTCAAATAAAGTGCTAAAAGATTCATCAATAACTTAAAAAAATTATATGTATGACCAAAAAGTTTTTTCAAAAAACATAAACCATGTACAATGATATAAACATAAAATTAACCAATAAAAAAAGAACAGGAAATAAAAATCATGAAATATAAAATAATTATTTTAGGAATATGCTACTAGCTAGATAGAACATAAAAAGAGTAGTGGGGAGGGGGGAGGGGGAGGAGGGACGCGGATGGCTGTGAGAGAGGGAGGGGTTGATAATAAATAGAAAGAGAAAAAGAAAAAGATTTCAATCAACTTCCTGGGTTTTGTGCCACCAAGATCAAAACCAAAATCTTGCTTTCTCTTTCCAGTCTTTTTTCTTCGCCATTTTTCCAGCAGACTCATACTTCTGAAACCCCAAAAAAAAAAAAAAAAAAGGCCTGCTTCTTGGATGCAGTGGAGACGTTGGACCTAGCTAAAGCTCGGTCTAGCTAACCCGTCGGTCCGCCCCTGGAACTACTCGTAAATATAATATCGTCAACATGGACCAGTACAATAAAGTAGCACCATATTGCCGATAAATGAACAAGGAAGTGTTTGACTGAGAGTTGATGAACCGAACCTATTGAAGAAATATCTTGAGCTAATTAGACCACATCCTTGGAGCTTGTTTAAGACCATACAGAGATTTTTGAAGATGGCAAATTTAATTTGGAAATTTTAGGTTTTGAAATCCAGGAGGTTGCTCTATAGAGACATCTTCATAAAGAGTGGCCATGTAAAAATGCATTATTGACTTCTAGCTGACATATTTTCCAACCAAAATAGACGGCTAGAGTGAGTATTAACCAGATATTTGTTGGCTTAATGACGGGACTGGAAGTGTTATAATAATCAATTGCATGTCTTTGTTGAAACCCCTTTGCAACTAAGCGAGCTTTGCAATGCTCAACAGAGCCATTGGGTTTTCTTTTGATCGAAAAACCCATTTACACTCGATGACATTATAGGATGGAGATGGTGGAATAAGTTGCCATGTTTCATTTTTCATCAAGGCATCAAATTCATTTTGCATGGCATCACGCAAAAAGGGTTGTTTAAGTGCTTGACGATTCCAGATGGTTCAAGAGGTTTAGAAGGGATATTTGTGGCGATGGAAGTAAATTTTGGATTTGGTAGAAATATATTGTGTTTTGATAAAGATTATGATGAATGGGTTGGTGAGTCTTGTATTCGGGTGAAGACGTTGTGGTTAAAATAGTTTTAGGTGAACGAGAATTTGTATTAGGTTAAAAGGTCAGAAGGCTTACAAGAAAATTAGTATTTTGCCTACACATAGAATAGCCACACATATTATATGCAGGTATTTTAGCCACACATAATTTTAATTTATGTGGGTAATTTAATAAGGGCAGTTGATTTGTTATTTGATATTTATTATGTGTAGGTAAATTTTTTTTACCGCATTTAAATTTGGTGGGAGAATATGTCACTTTTTTAGATGTTGTCGGAAATTTATAAATTTTCAATAATGGTGATGTTGCTTTTTTTTATTATTATTTATATTGCCTACACATAATTGTAAATGCCACGTATGGGTGGATAATTCTTCAACCTATATATTTACACGTTATGATAAATGTTAAATATGTATGGTCAAATGTTGACTGATTAAATTTTCACCATGTAGCTAGTGACATGGCAATGTGGCATGAAATGAAAAAGTAAAAAAAAAAAAAAAACTACTTAATCATGGACAGTGGGTGTTCTTTTCCGTCTTTTTCTATATAATTTAAGAGGATTTTAAAGAGGGAGAAGTGCTATTTGTACATATAAAGTTTATGAAACTTGTAAACTCAACCTTCCTTGTTGAGAAGCCTAATTTGCCTAGTTGGCAGTCCAGTCAGCGCCACTTGGAACAAGATGCAGGCCCCACAAATTTTCCACAAAAACCCATTTTCCCCCTTACATTAGTGCAGACCCCAACCAAAAACTAAAAACCCCTACTCCCTCGAAAATTCGAAACCCAATTTCACCCCTTCCCGTTCTCTGTTCGACTCCACGGTGAACCGTCCCGCAACTCCTCTTCTTCTCGTCGATGAAGCACGCATAGCCATAGCAAAACTCCGGTGGCACTTACTCTCCACTGGAGTAGAATTTGAAGCCCCACCCGCACCCGATTCTGAGAATATCGCGACCCACGCGCCCTCGCTTATGAGAACATCGGAGCAGAACGGCGCGTCTTTCTGGTGCTGGGATTGAGTGCAGCCTCACCTCTTTGTAAGGTAATTCCTTTTCTAGTTTTTCCATTTTTACCAAGAGCTCCTCTTTACTAACTATTGTACGACCAATCATATTCCCTCACCGTGTTTTAATATTGATAAAAAATTTCTGGGAATGGAATTTTCTTGCCCTCATTCCAGCAAGTATGCTACTGGTAATTTCTAAATTAACACAGAGGTGGAAGAACCCATAATTTGAATATGAAAATTATTCATGAATTTCCAGCATTTTTTTTTTGATATTAGAATCACTCTATTTTAGGATCTCTAGTGCCCTTTTAATTAAAGCTTTAAAAGCATTTCATAAGACTCTCATCTTTTATAGGACTTCTATCTTTTTGTATAAATGATTGCAAATTCAAAGAAATTCAGCTATTGAATTGCCTATATTTAATGACGTTTGGGAAATGAAAAAATAAAGTCTTGTAGAAAATTAGTTACTTGGTTGGTTTAAGAAGATTATATGTTATTAGCGCCATGAAAATATCACAATAATTTCGAATTTTACCACATAAATCCAATTAATTATTTGGCGTAAACTTTAAAACAATGATGATTTGATCAAAGTGGTAATAGTTCTCTTGTTTTCTTAATATCTTGTAGTATGAGAAACATGACTGGCTAGTTGATATTCCACAAATGATTAGTAACTGATTGGGTTTGTCCAACTCAACACAAGTAGAACTAGTTGCATTATATGAGAGGGAATATTGCTATTTATAATATATGCATGTTTGTATCAAGATTTTTAATCTTTTGTTTCAATGTGAACCACTGTTTTCACTCCCTTCCTTTCTGCCAAACAAGGAAAAATTTGATAATTTAGAAGCCATCAGGAATTCTGGGTTGAAGGTATGCCTTCTTCCTATCATTTTATTCTCCTTAATAAAGTAATTACAAGATTGATTTTGTTTCATATTTTTCTTAATCGAGTGGGCATTGCCTGTGTAAAGAGTTCATAATAGATCCTCAGCAAATTTACCATACTTGAATCAAAGGTGCAGATTGAGTTTTGTTATTTTTAGGCATTTTACCAATTCTTAATATCGTATGAAAAAGATATGCAAATTGCTTGGGTAGGTAGCACTGGTAATTGAGGTTTGGGTATCGCTCTCTGTCCTTAGCATCCATAGCATGGCACACCTGTTTGATTAGAAAATGTTGATACTTGATAATGTTCCTATAAGCGGCCTCTAATAGCTTATTCACTGTATTTCCATGATTTCCCACTAAATTATTTCCAAACATGAATGTCTTCAACATTTCTCTTTGTCATGCCCATCTTTGAAATTTATCCCAAAATGCTCTTGGTTGACAGAATAATGTATGCATGTATCTTGAACTCGTTTATGTTTCTACTGTTTCCCCTTGTTCTATAAAAGGTGTGCATTTTCTACATCTCAGCTAGGGTCTACACATACTTACCTCTATATTTATCATTTATATGTATAAATATTATCTGAATGGTTGCAAATATTTAGATGGCTTGAACTGATTGGTAGTTTAACCTTGTAAGTGAAAAGAATGCACCTGTGATATTTTCTTTTTGTAGTACTTCTAGACACTTTTTGATCTTGATAGAAGACTCGTTTAGGAGAGCTCGAAGGAGAGGTTCAAATGATGTGAGAGGCATTGATTGAAAGAATATTATACCTCATTGGTCTGTGCTATCGGATAACTATTTAGGACCAGCCTATCCCCGCCTAGCCTATCCCCGCCTAACCTCTGCTAGTGAATCATCCTGCCCTCTATGTGGTGAATACTGTCATTTTAACTCTTCTGATGGTTATGTTGATTCTACCTTTGAGTTTCATCATCCTCTTGATGACTTATGTTGAAACTGCGTAGGACTTATATTGCTTTGTTGATCCCACTCTTAATGTAAGTTTAATTGTGTTCATACTATTATTTGATTTTGCTGAACTTATTTTTAAACTTTATTAATATATTATAACTTCAATTGGAAATCATTGTGTTATGAGTACATTTCTAACATTTCTAATTTTCCTAGTTTTTGGTGTATTTATTCGACTATTGTTTTAATTCTGTGGTTCCAAATTGTATTTCTAATTTTGCAAGCTTTTCATACGTATAATCTATAAATATAAATGAAAAGAACAGAAGAAAGCGAATAATTATCCATACATGAATAAGCTATTAATCACATTTAATTTCTTTTACCCCCACATAAATATACTTCTACCGACACACATATATATACTTTTACCTACACATGTCAACGAACACGTCAGCATTTATGTCAGCGGACACATCATGTGACATGTCATTATCTAGTCTTGCAACATCATCGTCCACGTCATCATTTACGTCAACATTGCATATGTGACAGTCATATTACCCACACATATTATAATATGTACTTACACCTGTATGTGTAGGTAAAAGTATAAGATTTACCCACACATAAAACTATGTGTAGGTAAAAACATTCCTCTATGGAACGATAGCTATATTTGTTGACACTTACATTATGTGTAGGTAAATGCTTTTACTCACACCTAACCATATCTTTATCCACACTTACATGTGTGGGTAAAAACCCCCGTTTTCTTGTAGAGCCGGATGTAAAAAGTGAATCGAGAGAGAATTCTCATTTGTGATGGAGGTGTAAGTTCAGGTGAAGTTGGAGTAGAGTGGATATTCATCCGTTGAGGAGGTGGTGGAGAACGAGGAGTCGAGTCGGTGGATAGTGGAGTCTAGCTGACGGGAAGTTTGTTTGAGATTGAGATGGAGTGGAAGTTTGAGGAGTCGAGTCAGTGGATAATGTTTGGAGTCTAGATGACGGGGCGTTTGTTTGAGATTGAGATTGAGATAGAGTAGAAGTTTGTGAAGTGGAGAACATTGGATTTGTGTCTTGGTTCATTGTATGAGGTGTGGATGGATTAGAATTGTGAAGCAACTGAGACGCAACCGCCAAAGAAGTTTTTGCGAAAGTAGGAGTTGTCGATGACCCACTTGGTACTTGTCCAGAACCATTAGTTGTAGAATGGGACTTTTGGAAATGATAAGGGCTAAGATTTAAGGATAAAGGATGTGGAAAATTAGGATTGCTTGCATAATAGAAGTCATGTGGGGTTGGCAAGCTGGAAGGTGATGGGTTGGTGGAGTATTTGGAAAAGGGAAAAATTGTTTACCCAGACATAACATGCCTAGAAATGTACATCCTGCATGTGAGTTGATCGAAGCAAAGATATGCACTTTGGGTATTAGAATATCCAAGAAAGATGCATGGCCTAGATTTAGGTTCTAACTTATGTTTCGTGTATGGTTTGAGCCATGGGTAACATAAACAACCAAAGACCTGAAGTTTGTGTAAATTTGGTTTTTGATGAAAGAACCAAATTAACCTTAGGCGTTCTATTGATTAAATAAACAGCAGTATTAGATGCATGTGGCCAATAAGATAATGGAATGGATGCATAATGCAACGGACTAAGTCCGGTCTCAACAATATGTCGATGTCATAATTCTGAAAACCTATTGTGTTCAGGTGTATGAGGTGGAGTTGTTAAATGTGTAATTCCATGAATGGACATGAATTCAGATAAAGCGATAAATTCTCCTCCATTATCAGTGTAAAGTTGGACAATACGTCAGCTAGATGTCAATAATGCATTTTGGCTTGGCCACCTACCTATAAAACTCAACTCCTCAAATTATGCTGCTCGGTATATTTGAATTCATAGCCTTCTTGTTGGACTTGATTTACTTGGCTATGTTGACGGAACTCTACCATGCCCATTAGCAATGATACAAGGTGGTGAAGAATCACAACCTAATTTGGCGTTTTCCCACTAGATTTGTCAAGATAAATTATTCGTTAATGCCATTGTCATCAATTCTATATTACCAAACTTGGTATCCTTTATAGCAGCGGCAAAATCTTCTCAAGAGGCTCGGCATACCATTCAAAATACATATGCTCAAAATACGTATGCCAAACCCTCAAGGGGACGCATTATGGGGTTAAAAAGCTGCTTAAGCTCACTTGATAAAGGTGATGCTCTAATAAATCATCGTTGATAGTCTCTCTCTCATGAATTGCTCTCCAAATCTAGATGAATTAACGCTACATATTCTTCGTGGCTTAGGACTAGAGTACAATGGACACTGTGAGGCGGTTAGAGCTCTGATACCATAAAGGAGTTAAAGAAGAACATGATGGAAAGAGATAGAACCAAGTAAAAGAACAATATCAATGAATTGTAAATCTCAATAACTTGGATTATAATACAACATTACCTATTTACACAAGCTAAGTTGATAAGCATTATATCCAACATGAAATCCTATACAAGCCGGTCCACCGAATATCAAAAGATAAAGTTACAAATAATTTAATAAATACAATTGAATACGCTTAAATACAATTAAAAACATTCAGCACAATGTAATATAGCCAAAGATAATGTTTGCCTTTGGTATGGAAGGCTAGGATATTGTATCGACCAGAAATTTTGTAAATGAGAATTTAAGACTTTACAAAATTTATGAATTAAAGCCGCGTCGCTACCATCTTTTTGTGTATTATTTATTTGCGCAAGAAATTGGTCACGGAAAATAATTTAATGGATCGCGCTCGTCTAGCTTTGAGTAAATTGGGTTTTAAAAGTTAAAAGCGAAAATTTAAGTTTTGTTAATTCATTCGAAATTCGAGGATTGTCTATACGAACTTAGTCCAATCAAAGTTCTTAGTCCGGTTCCATTTTTGTTTAAGGGCAAATTCAATTTCAAATTATTCACAGTCCCATTTACATGACATCATTGATCCAAGTAAGCTTAGCCCAATAAGCCATTCTTCCTTTCCTCCGATGAACAAGAACTTGGGCAGTTTTTCCTCAGGCTTGCAACTGCTTCTTCAACCTCCATATAGTTTCATATATTCCCTCCGCCCACGGTTACATTTCATTTTACAGAGTCTAAAATCTTCCCTTCATACTCCTACTCTCTGCAACAAATATCAACACTAAGAAGGTTCAAGGTTCAATTTGGCAAACAAGAAACATTAACATTTGGCCAGTAAGTCCTCCTTGTTCTGTAAATTTTGCACTTAATCTATGTATTTGTAAATTACATTGCATACATGTACACAATCACCCAGAATCCATTCACACGCCTTTGCACATTGAGGAAAAGGAAATTTCATAATATTCATTCAGTCTCTTTACACTCAACAGCCGCTCGCATACAATTTCCGACGCAAACGCGCACACAGATGTACTGCCTTTTTTCTGAATCAAGTTCGTTCGTGTCATTTGAGCCACCAAGGAAACTCATTGCCTTGTGTTCCTTCAACCCATTCGGCCAAACATTCAAACCAATTATGTCACAAACCCCGCCAAATACAGCAGAAATTCAAGCACAAAACTCACAATCCATCACAAAACAGCTGGGTTTATCACTTCCAGTGGGAAACTATATTAACATCAATAGAAAAATTACAAGAATTAAGAAGGGGGATGAGAACAAGAGCAGAAAGCGTTCCAGAAAAAATATGAAGAAAACACAGAGAAAAATCATCCAGCTACCCCTAGTCTGTTATCTCTCGACCTTAAGTACTCGTGTACGTGTAAGGTGTGTGTGGGTAAGAAACGTGTAAGCACTTCTAAAAACATTGAAATTGAAAGGCAGAAAGACAAAGATTTAAAAGGCATACGGCTTAGAATTATCGATAATGTAGTTGCTGCTTCCCTGCTCTTTCTCCTTCTTCCAATGGCTGTCCATGACATCCTTCCCCCTTAAAAGAACCTTGTCCACAAGGTTCAAATGTAGGATAACTCTCCAAGATTTTCTCAGCTGCCTCCCAAGTTGACTCATCAACATTTTTCCGTTGCCATTTGATGAGCCAACAATTGACAGTTCCTCTCCTCCTTTGATTCTCTTTAACTTGAAGGATAGCTTCTGGGAACACTGCTACTAGTTCATCAGTGGAAACATCAGGTTATTCAGTTGTTGTGATTGTATTTGCACCAACCTTTGGCTTGAGCAAGAGAGATGGAATATGGGATGAACTTTAGCTGAAGGAGGCAATTGCAGTCCGTATGCCACTGCTCCATACTATCCCTGATGTGTTCTGAAGGCAATCTTGTAGACGTCCTTTTGTACTTTGAATAGGGTAATGAACCTGAAATTGAGCTTCTGATTCTCCTCTGTTGTTGGGGATTTATTCTGACAGAAATGCAACTTCCAAGATAGCCTACCACCTTTATACAATTCCCAGTCAATCTCTCTTCTCCTAACATAAATTCCACCTTAGTTTCTGCCAACGCTAAGCTCTCTTGAAAATGCTTGGCTATTCCATCCTTTTCCTGTGGCATCTCTTCGGTATTAATTATTGTGTCAACTACAACTCTGCCTGTTGCATATACACGAGAAATTCCAGGGTTCTGTGCCTTCCCATTGATTATTTCAGTATGAGTAGCTTTTTGGTCATTTGGAGGTTGATACTCACACGCCAATCCTTGATGAACTTGTATACATTTTATTCTCAGGGCCATCATATAATTTTTTGCTGAAGAATCAAGTATGACACAGTTTATGAGCATATTTCCTAGGTTACTTGAAGTTGGTCCATTACGAAGACCAGTTGGAGAATATCTAAATGCTTGCTCCATGCTTAAGCAAAAGAAATCCATTGCATCTGGTTCAAATTGGTTAAGCCAATCCATCCCAAGCACCATGTCAACTCCTTGTAGCCTCAAAGTTTTCATGTAATACTGGAATTCAAATCCATGTATTTTCCAAACTATGGGACTGCCATTAGGTTGTCCATTTAATCCCTTCCCTTCAGCCATAGTTTCCTCCCTTGATCCAACTGATTCCATACGATGGTTCATCTCTTGCACTGGCCTTTCATTTATGAAACTCTTAGGAATTCCACGATCTATCAAAATTCGCATCCTTCTCCATTTGGTTTCTCCAAGTATCATAATAGACTTAAGGTCGAGATGTCCTTCAAGATCATTGTTGAACAAAGAGCAACTTGGTCTAAGTAAGCTAGGTAAATACAAAGTTAACTGTGATTTGAAGTCTTTGAAGACGTCTTGATATTCAGCTGCGAAATCAAGTTGCCCAACATAGCTACCAACTTCCTCAGAATCATTGATCATTTCATTAGTATCCACTTCTACATTTCCCCCCCTTTCTTGGACTTTGATCACCTTGCCCAAAACCTTTATTGTTTACAGTAGTAGGGCTAGCAGGCACTTCTATTTCTTCAGTTATTTCAGCGTTCGTTTCTAATGGCAGCTCAATTATAGAGACTTCACCAGTCTCCTGCTTCATTTCATCCTTCAATGGTGCTACAACTTCGATTCGATTTTCTTCCAACTCCTCAATAGGCTGCCCATGATCACGCAACATGGCTGCTTTATAGGCACGGGACAGGAGTTGTAGTCTGGATAATTTGACTGCAGATCTAAGTTCATCACTTAATTCACTAGTGAAGGCTGATATATAGTAACTCTAAGGAGCATGGAGTATGATTTGCATCACTTAGGAACTTAATTCCTGAAACACTTTAATATACTCCTCTACATCCCCATTTTGGTTCACTTTTAAGAAAGCTTCCGCCAGTCCCCCTCGCAAGTTCTATGGTAGTACAATCTAGTACGTTATATAAGATATATTTACGGGTTGAATGAGAACTGGCTAGCCCTTGCGGTAGCATATGTTATTTTTGACTTGTTGGGATTATCTAAATCACACGTTGGATGATTGTCACATGTGTATATTGCAACTTGTGAACTGTGCGTCAAGACTACTGGATATTTCTTCGAATTGTTTTCTAAAACCTTTTCATGTGCTGGAGCTGGCGGCGAGACCGGTGGCAGTGGCGATTAAATATTATATTTTTATTATAATATGAAAACAATAAATTTAGCGGTTATTTTGTTCAAGACTTTGTTATGGGATTGATATGTAAATTAATTTCCATTGACTGGATATGTAAACTTCTATTTTATTCTCCATGCTCATGTGTGACATTGTTACATACTTAGTAAAGTGTGTTTCACTTTCATATCCCCGTCCCAGCTAGACTTTGAAGTAGCATATAAAGAAAGATAAAAAAAATTTCCGAGATGTTTCAAGCTTTCTTCCGCATTATTCAACGTAAAAGGAGCATCTCAAGTAGTGTTTTGGGTTTGTGAAACTCAGGTCGTTACAGATATGCTTCAGATGAAGTGTTATAGCATGTAGAGATTGTTCCTTCTAGCAATAAATATCATATTCTGCCTTGTGATGTGTGTATTTTTTCAAAGCAATATAGATTACCTTTCATGACCAGTACTATTCAAACTGAATCAGTGTTTGATTTGTTGCATTTGGATTTATGGGGGCCTTATAAGCATGGAACTTTAACTGGTGCACGCTACTTTCTTAACTATTGTTGATGACTATAGTAGAAGCACCTGGACCTTTTTACTGAGGCATAAAAGTCAAATTTCTCGTACTTTCACAGTGTTTTGTAATATGATACAAACTTAATCTTCCTAAATGTGTTAGAACTGATAATGGGACAAAGTTTATCAACCATGATTTCCAAATATTCTGCTTGATAAAGGTATTTTACATTAAAAATCCTATCCCTACATACCACAACAAAATGGAGTCGTTGAAAGAAGACTTAAAACACTCGTTACAGTTAGCTAGAGCATTGATGTTTGACTCTGGTTTACCTAAACAATTTTTGGAAGAGGCTATTATGTTGTCCACCGATATTGTGGATAGATTGCCCACTAAACTTTTGTATTGGAAAACTCCTTATGAACTTTTACACAATAAAGTCCCTACTTATCATTAACTAAAGGTTTTCGGTAGCCTTTGCTATGTTTCCAATAACACCCCGCATAAGGATAAAATTGCACCTAGAGGTATCAAATGTATTTTTCTTCGTTTTAACACAGGGCAGAAGGGTTTTAAAGTGTATGATCTTGATTCTAAGAAGGCTCTGCTTTCTAGAGATGTGATATTTTATGAGCATATATTACCTTTTAAACACGTGTATTCCTCAAAATGTTGAGCCATTACCAGTTCCTATTTTTGATCCATGTTCTTTTGATGAACCTGAACTAAATGTTTTGAATAATGGCACTACCCCTGACATTTCTATCACTCAATCTGATGAGCATATTAGATTCTCTGAACCTGAAATATTGACTAATAATCCTATTTCCAGCGACACTCAAGGTCAGCCTTGCGGAGAAGTTTCTAAACCCTCTACTATTCCCTCTCATTCAATACCAACATCTTCTCCCTCTGTTCTGAGAAAGAGTGCCAGAATTAAAAAACCACCTCAATGATGCAAAGATTTTGTTACACACGTCAGCATGTTCCTACTACATTTCTTTTCTATCAAGCTGTATGTGTTCCCACTGATTATTGCATTTTTTGGCTCATATGGATAAAATTCATGAACAACTTTTTACAAAGAAGCTAGTACACAGGCAGAGTGGATTGAGGCTATGAATACAGAATTGGATGCCCTTGAAAGGAATGAAACCTGGGAAATTGTTGATCAAATTCCTAATAAAGAACCTATTAAATGCAAATGGGTCTACAAGGTGAAGCTTAACCCGGATGGTACCGCTGATAGGTATAAAGCCAGATTAGTGGCTAAAGGTTACAATTAGGTAGAAGTGGTGGATTATTTTGGGAGCTTTTCTCCGGTGGCTAAGCATGTCACTATTAGAATTTTATAGCTATAACCACAGCTAAAGGTTGGCCATTGTATCAACTTGACATTAATAATGCCTTTTTGCATGGGTTTTTGGATGAGGAAGTATACATGAAGCCTCCTAAACGTTATTCTAAGGCTCAGCCAGTGCAGGTCTGTAAATTGAAACAGTCTTGATATGGATTAAAGCAAGTAAGTAGGCAGTGGAATATGGAGTTATATAAACACTTGGGGTGTTATGGTTTTCAACAGTCTCAACATGATCATTGACTCTTTATTTACCAAAAGGAAGCAGTTTTCTTAGCTGTTTTAGTATATGTAGATGATTTGCTTTTAACTAGCAATAATGAATTTGAGCTTAATCAGGTAACGGCTTCTCTTGATCAAGCCTTTACTATTAAGGATTTGGAACTTGCCAAGTACTTTCTTGGAATTGAAATTGCACGAACTATAGCCGGCACCTATCTTAATCAACGAAAGTATGCCCTTGACATGTTCACGGATTCGGGTTTGTTCGGTTGCATACCTGATTCAACTCCTTTGCCAAAGGGTTGTAAGCTCACAACTACTGATTTTGATCTTTTCTCTTTTCCAGAACAGTATCAGTGAGTGATAGGACGATTGTTATATTTGGGGATTACTAGACCTGTCATTAGCTATGCTGTGCAACAGTTAAGTTAGTTTGTTTAGGCTCCTTCTAATACACATTGGTTAGCAACTAAACTCTTGCTGAGGTATATCAAAGGTTCACTCTCCATAGGATTATTCTATTCATCCAATGCTAATTTTCTGTTAGTTGCTTATTCTGATGCTAATTGGGGCGCCTGCCTTGATTCCAGAAGATCATTGACTAGTTTCTTTATATTTTTTGGGGGTTCATTGATTTCTTAGAAAACCAAGAAACAGCCCACTATCTCTCGAAGCACAGCTGAGACTGAGTATAAAAGCATGGCCTCTACTGTATGTAAATTCCTTTGGTTATCCTATTTTTTGACCGATTTTCATGTTCAAGTTACTTTGCCTATTCTTTTATCGTGTGATAACCAGGCTGCACTTCATATCAGTGCAAACCCGGAGTTTCATGAAAGAACTAAACACTTTTGATATTGACTGTCATGTGGTCCGTAACTGATTCAAGGCTTGTTTCATTTCTCTCCATCATGTTCCTTCTCATCAGCAGCCAGCTGATTTATTTACCAAAATTTTGTGTGGTCCCTATTTTAAACTTTTGCTTTCCACGCTGGCTTTGCGTGACATTCACCAAAGTCCACCTTGAGAGGGGCCTGTGGATTATATTGTATATTTTCCATCTCATGTCCTTACCTGTATCTTTTCCTTAATTGTGGGTTCTTTTATGCAAATAACATAGTTTATAGCTGTTATTTTTAGTGAGATTTGTTAGGAGTTTCCCTGTATATACTGTATACATGACTCTTTCTAATTCAGTTGAATTGATGAATAAGAATCACATAAATTATTCCTCCTCTACTTTCTCACACTAGAAATTGAGCAAGTCCTAGCAAATATAACAATAGAAACAGCCATATGTGATGTGAGTTCTATACATTGGCCTCTAAGAAAACATCTATTTTGTTTCATTAGCATTTTAGCTCTCACGATTGATCACAATCAATTCTCTATCAGTTGAAGCTAGTTTTCAAATATTTCTCTGGCAGTAATGGCAATTAGATCCTGTCATAATCAACCACAATCCTACTTTCACCTCGCAGTTGTACTATTCATTGCAAAACTTTGTTCAACTCCTCCCCAAGTTCCTTGTCCATATTTTTTACCCTACCTAAATATGGATTATATAGACATAACATTTTAAAAAATCTCAAAACATTCACAAAAGCATTCTGAAAAAATTATAATATCAGACTCATAGTCTTGTTGATTACTAAAGACATGTATAATCGTTCACTAAGTGAAATTTGTTGCGATTTTTTTTTTCCATTTTCTTTCAAGTTTGTGCGAGGTTTTACATTTATCTTCCCAAAGGGATGTAATTGTTTTCATTATATGGATAAAGTGAAAATTTTCTAGAACTTTACAAAAGTTTTGTTAAAAAATTTCCTACCTATGTAGCTTGCATCCATGTACGTCATGTGTATTTCAAATCTAATTCATGTGTATTTTAAATACACATGGTATCTATCTATGCCTGCTACATGTGTGAAAAATTTTTTAACAAAACTTTTAAGAAGTTCTTGAAAGGGACTCATGGATAAAGTTATAAGCAAAAAAAAGTTTGTCTCAATTTATTACCATGAAGGAAAAAGATTAGAGATTAGAAAAGAAAGAGGGAATAATATACGGAAGAATTTATATATGGAAAAAAAAAACAAAAAGTTTGTCTCAATTCATATAATTAATCCCAAATTTACTCTATCAGTTGAGGGGAGTATTTGAACATTTCTCAAGCACTAATATCAATTAAAGCGTGTTGAAATTGACCACACTACTACTTTTTTCTGCAATTATATATTTTCATTGCAAAATTCCATCGAGCTCCTTCTCAAGTTCTTTATCCGTGTTCTTGGTTCCTACCTAAATCAGGATTAATATACTATGAATCTACAGGCCAAAGTACATAACATTTTCAAAATTAACGAAATAATCAGAATTTAAGTGTTAATATAAGATTATTCAAAATCTCATAAAATTCAACAAATTATTCTAAATAAAATTACAATATTGACGTCCTACCCTTGCTAACTACTAAAAACAATGTATAAGCATTCACTAAGTGAAATTGGTTGTGAATTTCTTCTTGCAAGTTTGTGTGAGTGTTTTACAATTTTTCCTCCCAAAGAGACAATGTTTATATGAGTAAAGGAGTAATAAAGTTTGTCTCAATTTATGTCATTAATCACAATCAATATGATTAAAAAAAAAAGAAGGAAGCATTTAAGGTCGTCAATGCCTTTATTTCAGCAAAAATAAAAAAAAAAGGAAGGAAAACAAATATAAAACACCTTAAAAAGTTTTTAAAAAAAAAAAAACTCATTAGATGATGTAAGCCATAACGTCATCAGTTTTCTTACAATACCATACAATCGGAGGGAAAATATATACCAGACACCTTATTCTCAATGTGTGTGTATATATATATATATATTATATGGTATAAATTTCCCATAATATTTACTGGCTAAAGGCCAGTAACTATTTGGTGGTAAATTTTCATAATTAAAATTATAAACTCTAGGTTCTATTTTTGGTAGATTTTCTGTCATTTTTTAAGACCTGGCTGTGATACCACACAGGGATAAATGGGAATTTTATTATTTAAAATGATTTTTAATTACTTTTGCTTTTGTTTTTTAGTAGAGCGTATCTTTGTCAATTAGGTAGGTGTGTGTAAAACTTTATGTAAATGGTTTATGTACAAATATCTTTTTGGGATGTTTGACGGATTGAAACCGGAATTGGGAATCGTAATTAGAGTTGGGGTTTCATTTGGAATTACATTTTCTTCTGTTTGGCGGTAATTTGATCCAAAATTCAGCAAAAGAGACGTTTTTGGAAAATAAAAGAATAAAAAGTAATATGCTTGGAATTGACCTACAAAAAATGGACATTTTTTGGAGCGTGAGGAGGGAGAGAAAGGGAGTAGCGTGGCTAAAGTGGAATAAGATTTGTGCGCGAGGCGGGAGAGAAATGGAGTAGCTTGGCTAAAGTGGAATAAGATTTGTACTTCGAAGGATAGAGGAGGCTGGGCTATAGAGATATGACTCTTTGTAATGAAGCTTTGATTGCTAAATAGATTTAGAGATTGTTGAAGAACCCTAACTCGTTAGCGGGACAAGTCTTGAAAGCAAAATACTTCCATAATTTTAACATTTTGGATGTCAAAGATAAACCAGCCTCTTCGTATTTGTGCAAGAGTATTCTTGGGGGAAAGGAGGTGCTTTCTCAAGGGACGAGATGGCGTGTTGGAAAGGGTGAACAGATACGATACGGGTTTACTTTGATAATTGTATACCTGGAGACACAAAGTTTTGGCCTATTAAGCGACAGCATGGGGGACCGCACTGAGTGAAGGACTTGGTGGAGGCAAATGGGGGGCTGGAATCAACAATTAGTGAGGGATAATTTGTGGCCAGTGATCGTTGAGGCCATTCTATCGATTCTTATTGGTGGTAATAATGAACCGGAGGAGCTCTTGTAACACTATACAGCACTGGGGACATATTCGGTTAAATGTGGTTATCATATGCGTGCTTATGAAATGGGCATAAAATGAGGCTTCAAGCACCGCCACAACTGGAACACAATGATGGAAAATAGTCTGGAAGATGAAACTTCCCCCAAAGGTTCGGATGTTGGCATGGAAACTCAGCATTTCCGACGCCAGAAAATTTAGCTAGACACCACATTATTAGTGGGTCTTGGTGCATGGGATGCGGGGCTGTTGAAGGGAAAAATCATATTTTCGTATGGTGGAGGAGGGTTAAAATGATTTGGGAATATTTGGGGCTTTGGCGGCAAGTTAAAGGCTGGCCGCTTCAGGGTTTTCAGCATTTATTATCATCCATTTTGGGGCGAAATGGAGGTTGTAGATCCTAAGAATGTGTACATATATGATCCTTTGGGATATTTGAGGGGCTCGACATAGACTGCTTTTTTGTGATGAGGCGCTGGAAGGCGAGGTTATATGTGATAGAGCACTGGCATATTTAGGAAACTTCCAGTGGGCGACGGGCGAGGGACAACGGCAGCTGGAACGATGTGAGGAAACTCTGCATAGAGGGGCGATGGAGGCTGTGTCAATGGCATGATCCTAGCCACGGACGCGGCAGTGCGGAAGCAATCCGTGGGACTGGGAGAGTGTGCTTGGAGGGAAGGGAAAGTGGTGATGGATTTCCCTGTGGTATTGGATTGGTAATATATTGTGGAACAGGCGGAGGCTATGACGGTGCAGTACGGGTTGCAACTTCTTAAAAGCAACTCCGCATGAATTCGTGAGGTGAGGACAGAAGGGCTGTGTTCGCCGGATATAAATGGCAACCTTGCTCCTTTGTTTCGTCATATTTTAGAATATCTTTTTGATAGGAGATGTGATTTATGTGTTCACATTCCTCGTGCACAAAATTGTATGGCTTACTCTCTTGCATCTTTTGCTTTAGCTAGGCTAGGGACTCATGTTTGGAGGGATTGTATTCCTTGTTTTCTCTCTCTTTTGGGGGTCAGTAGTTGAATGAATAACATGTTTTCTCAAAAATTAAAAAAAAAAAATACTGCTAATTCTAAGGCATAGTATAATATGACTTAAACATGGTTTCTATGTTGAGCATATCTTTAATTTTTTTTTATTTCCATATAATTCTCTAATTAATCTACATTGTTATTACTTCACATCAACTAACTATGCATTGAATGCATAACAATTAATGACATAAAATGATGTATGTGAAAAAATATAAGTAAACTTTATTTTAATTGTGTTAATGATTGTTTTCATAATTTGTATGAAAATAATTATCAAACTATCTTTACGGGACGAGGAAGTACCAATTAAACAATGATAACATCTGCGCTGGTAAAATAACTATAACCAATCGAATTCAACTAAAACCGAGTGGCTTGGATTAGTTTGGTTCAATTTTTTATAAATTTTCAAACGGTTATGAGATCGGAAGACTAATAACCATTTAGTCATGATTTTCATTTTTAGTTATGGTTTAGTTATGGTTTTCATTATGAAACCAATAACCAAATCATAACTAAGTTAAAGTATTTAATTTCGAATTTAATAACTTAATTCTTAATTTAAATTTCAAAGTTAAAGAATAAAGTTATCAAACAATATCGATTTCTATTAAAATCATGTAGCTCAAGCCTGAATATAGTTGTTGTCTCTATAAAGTACATATTTTTTCTTTTAGTCGGTAACTTAATTGAACTATATTTTATTGTTTTTATTTAATCATAACTAAACCAAATCAAACTAAATCAAAACTGAATGATTTGGTTTAATATTACTCAAAAAAAAAACTTTTGGTTTGATTTTCTTAAAATCACGCCCAAACCTATATAACATATATATTTAAAAGGAAAAAGAAAAGAATAAATCTTTAGAGTCACTTCAAGTGCAGTGATTCGAACAATTACTGCGGTACTTAAATTTCTGTGTCCTGGGTAAGAAATTTTGAGTTCGAATTACACATGTCCTCGCTTAGCTCTCAATGTGTTATTTTAAAAAAAAAAAAAAGGAAAAAAAAAGGCACCTCAAGTGCAAGGCAGGTGGTACGCGACATTATGATTGAAAAATGTCAAGCCTAGTGCAAGCAATAAAAGAGTACTGGACTGTCTTTATAAAATGTGGGGGGCACTAAATGTATTAAACAACTGATAATAATATTTTTTATCTAAAAAGAAAAAAAAAAAGGAGTCGTTAGAGTCACGTCACGTGCAAGCAGGTTGTACGCGGCATTTTGATTAAAAAATGTCAAGGCTCGTGCAAGCAACGCAGCGTGGTCTTTGGGTGGATTTGCAATTACACAGTACAGAAAGTACACGGCTACCCATGCCAGTCCAAAGTCTTCTCTTTGAATGCTTTTGTTCCCGTTTCCATCAACCAACACAGCTGTTCCTATTATTATTATTATTATTATTATTATTATTATTATTATTATTATTATTATTATTATTATTATTATTATTTCAAATTCTGTTTCCATAATAATAATACTCCCCTCCATCCCACAAAATATTCTATTTTTATTTTTCACATTAATTAAGAAAACATCGTTTAATATCGTTAGAAATGTACAATTTAACATATATTTCCTAATATGTCCTTTGACTTATTTAATATTTCATTTGAGTTATTTTTTGTTGCTGATTCCTATGCACTATAAATGAAAGTATAATAGAAAACTTAAAAATTAACTTAGAAAAACAGAATATAATTTGGACAGATAAAAAACGAAAGGAAGAATATCTTTTTAGGACGAAGGGAGTAATAATTATGCTGAGAGATGAAAATGTAAAATGAAAAATTACATCCTGACTTGATGTAAATTCATTGGATGATTATCATGGTGATTTTTATAGAGTGAGATCGCATGTGACATGATTGTTTTTTTCAGACTTCATATAGGACCCCGATCTAGTTTTATTTAAAAACTAGGATTATTATATGGATGTTTTTTTATCATCTAACTTTTCACGTTGGATTTCCATATATATAAATATACATATATATATATATGAATGAATAATCTTCTTTTCCAAAGGTAAATTTGTTTTTATCGACTTATTGTTTTACTTGTATAAAAAGATAATAAATAAGAGAACAAAATTTTTACACACATATGAGGACCGAACCATGAGATAATAATAATAATTTTAGAATGACGTTATACATATTTTTTTTATGAAATATATTATTATAATTAATATAAGGCAGTTAATTAAATAGAGAAAGCTAACTTATATTTTACGAGATCACACCATGACCTAGTTTTTACGTTGTATATAGTTAGTCTTAGTAGTCAAATAGATAGACTTACAAACTTTTGATGTTGAGCACGTCAAACATACATATATATAGATATCATATATTCGCACATGATCCTCAACTTTTGCATTTTCTATTAGTTAAGCCATCACTCCTTTTTTTTTCTTTTAAATATTGTAGGTCTCTAGTTTTTTATAATTTGTCACGTAAGTTCCCTGGAACTTTTTTTCTACACCTTACTTACCTGGCTACCTGTGTTACTCCTACTTCTAACTTAACTGAAAATGATAAATACCAGTAATAATTTTTTCCTATCATTTCCATTAGTAATGTGGGAGTATGCAGCAAAATAGAGTCTTTTTTTTTGTTGTTTGAAACTGCCATTGAAATTTCTTCTTTATCGCTGAGTTGAGGGTATAGGAGGATAACTTGGTAAGTAGGGTGGAGAAGAAATTATTTTTTTCTTTTTGATTATTTTTTAGTTTTTTAAATTTGATTTGTACTCCCTCCGCCCCGATAATGTAGGCTCGTTTTCCTTTTCTAGATGTTTCAAATGTAAAAACTTTTTTTCTTATTTGAGGAGTTATTATTAGCACTTTCACGAAAATAGCCTTATCTAATTTGCCTAGTAATGACTATCATTCTCACTAAATAAGGGTATTAGAAAATTCATTTTAAAAGTTTACTTTTCCAATGGCTTTCCTAATCTTCGTTAAAAGGAGGTAAACAAGCTTTTATATGGGACGTGGCGAGTATTATTTAAAGAGTAAGGGGTATAAAAGTCATTTCATATAAATAGAGACTTTATGTGTGAATTTATAAAAAGTTGGTAACTCATAGCGTTGAAAAAAAATAATAAAGGCCTAAATGATATAATGTGCAAATAGTGGGGACCATATGTAAATCTACCGTAAAGCAATTTGGATCATTTTATTGGATCCTTTGTAGAAAGTAAAAAATTACGGGTAATCAAATATACAATTTAATTTTTCAAACTTCAGACTTGGTATAAACACATGTTGCCCAACACATTTATAATAATTTTGTAACTAGATGAGAGTAACAAGTCATCTTTTTTGTAGTTTTGAATTTTCAGTCAATGAAATTTTCTTTAGTATTTTCAAAGAAAACACCGACCTCAAAATGGGCTAAAACACTCAAAGCACAAGACTTCAAATTCAGCCCTGAAATGAAATAGAAAAATAACATGCCCTTTGTTCTTGTTGACCATTTATTACAAGTACAGTTTAAAATCCCCAGCTTGCTCATTTGAAATCTTCATAAACCCAACTAAGACCCTCTCTCTCTCTCTCTCTCTCTCTCTCTCTCTCTCTCTCTCGCGCGCGCACATATGGCAGAAATTCTTAATCAAGAGCAAATTATGGAGTTTCAAGAAGCTTTCAGTCTTTTTGACAAAGATGGAGATGGTTAGTTTTAAACTCTCTTTTCCTTGTCTACATATATACTATCCTTGCTTGACGGGCTCCTCGGCCGAGCCATGGCCTAGATTGGCGACTTCCATTGCACTTCAGGGGAGCCCCGTTTAAGGAATTCGATTCACATTGTTGTACATTTTTTAACTAATGAATTGGATATGAAATTTCAGGTTGTATTACCATTGAAGAATTGGCCACAGTTATCAGATCATTGGACCAAAATCCAACTGAGGAAGAACTCCATGACATGATCAAGGAAGTCGATTCCGATGGAAATGGAACCATAGAATTTACAGAGTTCTTGAATCTCATGGCCAAGAAGATGAAGGTAAATAAGTTCACATCACTGTTAGAATTTTTAGAATTGAGTTATTCTGTCTATTGTTACATAATAATATTGTCCTCTAGGAGTCCACCATAGCGGGATATTTTCACGTCCTTAAATATTAGAAATCTCGACCTCTCCATTAAGAGATACTTAAGTTGAATGCTACAAGGCTAGAAACTCTATGCCCGTTCCATATATAAGTTCAAATTTCTTGAATGATAGAGATTTGGGTAGTGCATACATGTCTCATGAGATATGTGAATGTGATTAATTTGATCAAATTTAAATTAAAAAAACGTTAGATATTGAATGTAAACTCTAATACGGAATATGACCGAGTCATATGATTCTATGATCAAATCAGGAAACTGATGCAGAAGAAGAGCTCAAAGAAGCTTTCAAGGTGTTTGACAAGGATCAAAATGGTTACATTTCAGCCAATGAGGTGAGCTTATTTTTCTCAAATACTTGATTAGAAGCCATTCATGCCCAACTTTTTTGTTTCACGTTGCTCACTATTTTTCTTTTTCTTTTTGAGTCCCCATATTTTCATTTCGGTCCAATTACTCCATTCAACTCAACCCCAATAAATAAATAAATAAAAATAAAAAAAAATATGCTAAAGACTATTGTATTTATCAAAGTATTGGACTTTGAAAGTCCACATATATGTGATAACAAATGAAAGATCGAGTCTTATTATTTGAAGCGAGGTCCTAAAAAATTTTTACAAAATCGAGTAAATTTACCATTTTGCCCCTTAATGCATAGGGATAACATGATTAAATCATCTTATCTTACGAAAAGTTTTGTAAATACTTCTGTATGAATATTATTTTCCTAGTAGATTTAATCAATATTAGATATAGCTAGTTGTTTTTTTAACGAAATCTATCATAGATTGATCAGGTTTTTAATAATTCTATTGCGATACAATGAATCTCATTTAAAAACAAAAAATGAAAAGAAAAGAAAAGCGTATTGCAACCAACTTCCTTTTTTTTTTATTTTTTATTTTTTATTTTTTTGAGCCAGGAGTTTATTTATTTAAGATATTTTCATCTATTCTGCAAAATCCAATATATTCTTCCTTTCCGACAACTAGAAGTGCTTGTGGGATACGGGAAAAGTACGTTCATAGTACTTTGAGCAAGTCACATGTTAATTATCTGCCACTGCTTACTAATAATTGTTTTTATATACTCTATTAGGTGTGATTACACTCATCAATACATTGAACTTTACAACCCAATTTTAAAATTAATAAATTAAAATTATATTTTTATATGTATTTGCGCAAAAGTCCTTAATTAATTAATTAATGCTTAATTAATCAAGTAATTAATTGTAATTAATTTGATGTGGTGCAGCTAAGGCACGTGATGATAAATCTGGGGGAGAAGTTGACAGATGAAGAGGTTGAGCAGATGATCAGAGAAGCTGATTTGGATGGTGATGGCCAAGTTAATTATGAAGAATTTGTGAAGATGATGATGACTACTGGATAGAATTATTAGTTGATTAATAATCAATTTTATTCATATATTCTTAATTAATTTCACTTTATGTTCAATTAATTATGTGGTTGAAATTGTTTTATTACAGTAATTGTCATAATTTATAATTTTTTGACGCATAATTTTGACTGTAGTGATTAAAGTTTAGGGTCGTTATATTATTTTTCTTTGTTTAATTTTTCTATGAAAAGTTATTTGTAAGATTACTAGTTACATTTAAGTTTGGGAAATTTCTTTGAATTGATATTTAGATGCTAAAACAAAGAAATAATAAAAGAACATAGTCTACAACCTTATTTGTCATTTCACATCCATCGTTATACAAGAACGTGCCTGCAAATATGTTGAAGATGGTAGCACGTTCAGAGATAAAGTTGTTTTCCCAAACAGTATACATTTTTCTACTAATGTGATGAGCATCACAGTATAAACTAGCTCAAAAATACTATTTATTTGCTCTGAGAGACAAATAATAATCCCGTCAAAATCAAATAGCTCAAGTCATTCAAGGGACTTGATCATGATAGATGGACCAAGAATCCAAGTTCAAAGTGAGACATTAAACCCACAATGAACATTCAAAAGTAAGACCTTATATTATTTCAAGCCAGCCAAACAGTATACATTTTTCCACTAATGTGATGACCACAACAGTATAAACTAGCGCAGAAATACTATTTATTTGCTATTAGAGAAAAATAATGATCCCGTCAAAAGCAAAAAGATCAAGTCATACAAGGGACTTGAACATTATAGATGGACCAAGAATCCAAGTTCAAAGTGAGACACTAAACCCACAATGAACATTCAAAATTAAGACCTTATATTATTTCATGCCAGTTCGAAAAATAAGAGAATTATGAGTTATGACCTTGTCTAAAATTAAGCACGACAGTTTATGAGATTCTTGATTTCGCAAAATTTTTAATACACACACAGATATATATATATATATATATCTTGTTGCAGTTTTTCTTTTTTCAATTAGGATCTTAATTTGTTGACCTTCTAGATTTCAGTTTTCTTTTTGAGAGAGAACTTAAATTTTCTCCTTTTCCTAGTTGCTTATGATTTATTAATTTGTCCTATAATATCCACTTTTGAAAGACAACTATTATTTTAGGCATAACTATATATGAGATTAATTAAAGGGGAAGATTTACTTTCTGGTTAACTAAATTTAACCATTACCTACCTTCAAAACAAAATGAATAATCATAATAGCACAACTAAAAAATATAACAATAACAATAATAATGATGATGATGATCATTACTTATTTACAATCTTAGTTTCTTTGGTTCGAGAAATTATACAGTCGAAATTCAATTATTCAATATACATTTTTTCTTTCTTTCTTTCTGGGCTTGCATCGAACTTATTCGTAGTGATTCAAAGTAGACGGCTCGACTGATTTTATGATGGGATTTGTATCTCACTTATGCCTATTGATTCTTCTTCATATATTAATGTAACAACCCACCCAAAATCATGAGCTACCATGTTGTAATAAATGAGTCTTAATTATAAAATGAAAAAAAAATACAAGAAAATGAACTAATAAAAGTGGGAATCTTGGTAAAATGATTCAGGTCTCAGTATCTCAATTTCTAAGGAGTTGATAGTTAGCTGCTTTTCTTAATGAAATGCATAAGCTAGAAATTAGGTCTTGGCACTTCAAGGTCTACAGTAGTCAAGACTTCAACAAGGTATAAGATGAGTTAAGTGATGATTTTCTAAGTTAAATTTCAATGATACCCCATGAGAATTTAAATATGAGTATTACATCAAAGTTGGAGCCCTACAAGTCTACTTTAAAGAGTATCTAACCAATTTCATTTTCATTAATAGATTATTACAAAATAATTTATGAAAATGACTTACGAGAGTAACGAAATCTGAAAACTATATTAGGGACCCCTACTTTGATCTTTAATAACTTTTCCTACAAGATTCCGGCAAGATTCCAATTTGAGTTCTATAAAGTCCACATGAAAGTAGATAATGAAAGCTTCAAAAATCATGTATTAAGTGTGACAAAAAGATGTCATGTTGTAGCTCAAATAAATTATGCATAATAATCATAAGTTTATGGGTAAATATGGACTTGAAATAGAAATTAAATTTAATGCATGGTGGACTTCAAATAGAATTTCAATTTAATTAAACACTAATTGTTTCACCGTGTAACACACGGGAAAATAATATGAGATAATATAAGTCATTCAAGAAGAGTAAACTTTATTATTGAAAAATAATATCACTACTACAAAATAACAGAATAGACGTCGGTTGTATTGAAGGATAGGCGTCGGTTTCGACAGCGATGTGTTGTCAGCGGCCTGCATTGTAATATATACACGTCAGTTGTTGGATGATGCCTAAACATCACAACAGACGTCGGTTGTTCTTAAACAACTGACGCCTAAAGTCAATTTATTAAAAAAAAAGGATCATCTATAGGCATCGGTTTTATAGTCCAAAACCGATACCTATTGTCTTTTGACGCCTACAATTCATCTTTTTTTTTTTTAATTGACTTTAGGAGTCAGTTTTGGAAAACAATCGATGCCTATTTCTTCTTCTTATTTGTTTTTTTTTTTTTTGGATATGATAAAATAACTATTACCAGTGATCTTGTGAACGTAAAATAACAAATGCACAAACCACGGCCAAGAAGAAACATCACCAACACTAGTAATTTACATACATTTTAATGCAATCATCATCAACTTAATATAAATGAATCTACAATCAATAGCTACTCCAAACTTTAGCAATAACGTAATCTAGCGTTATAAATTAACGTAAATAAACCATTGAAAATCAAACTAACCAATTGAATATAAATCAAAGCACTCCAAAAATCAATAACTATTATATTACTACATATACAACTCCAATCATCACCATCTTAATATAAATCTAACTACTAACAATAGCTAATTTGAACGTTAGTAATAATGTAATCTATAAATTATTCAAAACCATCGTCTTTAATTAACAATTGAAATAATGTACATTAACTATTGAAATGTACATGTTTGCATAAGAATCTATAATCTATAAGTAAACCATATTACACAAATAGATAAGATAAAAAATCACATACAATCTTGGAGAAAGTACTCGGCCCATGTTTCATGAACCTCATATATATTCGCTTGAATATATAATCCAACTTTATATGTCTGCAAAAAAAATATAATTACTTTGTTAATAAAATATATAAATGAATGATTAGATAATTCTTTAGTTTTCAATAAATATTTATACGTATCAAGATATTCTGAACAGCTAGAATATAGTGTGACTATCTTGCACATATTTCTCATCACATAATAGCCATACTCATTGGATCCCAATTGATGAGTGCCCTGAAATTTTCGACGAGTTGAAAATAAATAGATCGTAATTAAACAGCTAAAATTTGAAACGTCAATAGTTATTGTAATATTTAGAGGATATTTTTCTTACTTTAATTGGTTTCCACATGAAATTTTTCTTCACTATTTTCCCTGACGCCCACAGTATTTTAAGCATCTCAAAGTTATATTATATTATATATATATATAAGTTAAATTAACTCAAACTTACAAAGAAAGACTATTATACAATAGTTAGTGATAATTACTAACACAGACAACTGCGGCTTGATAGTTAATTTGCATGAGCTATCCTCCATAGAGTCAAAGAAGTACACCATATTTTGTCGAAGGCATAGCACTAGTAGCATCCAATTGTTTCTAAAATATTTTATAAGAATATTAAGTTTGCATATTTTAACCCAAATAATTCAAATTAAGCCAAAGCAAAACAACACATGAGTAGCTGCAACAATTTTACCCTATATGATACGGTGCTAGAATATACTTCTTATCCGCCATTTCTCCAATTGCGTGGACCATATAAGTAAAGTTCGTCCCTACAGTAGCTCGAAAACTAATAGCCCCGACCAGTGATAGACAAAGAAACCTGATATTTTGAATCCCGAGTTCTTTGCTCAAATGATGTAGGTACCTAAAATACATTATATCAAATGTAAAATGTCAAATTAAAAATTATATGATGTAATTAATTGTGAGGGCGGAATTCTTACATTTCCCATATTTGTAAAATAGGTGCGTTCAACCATTGCATCTTGAGCAAGTCAGTTATATCAGTGACGAAATATGAATTTCATGGTCTATGTTGATGGGGTGGCGAAACACATCTCTGACCATCGGCACCTTAAAGAAATCAGTAGAAAAGGGCAGTCTAACAATCAGATCATGCAATTTTTTGAGATTGGGAGTCTGGGAAACCAATATTGCATCGTCAACAAGATTAGGCTGCGCTGAAAGATTTCAACACTCACGAGCTGTTTGCCTTTTCCTGTGGATACTGCTTGCTCTGAACTGTTTTTGTAGTGATAATTTGTTCGCCATCAAAACACGTGTAATACAAAATCCAATATACAAGAAAACTTTTTGTGTAACTTCAATTCATTACCGTGTCTAACATCACTAAATGTGCTGGGCATGAGTGAAACCGCTTTCACCTACATCCATTAATTGTTGATAGAATGAACTTGGCACTGGAAGAATATAATTGACCTATCATCACGTACAATGTCAACTGAGACTTTGTAATAACCTGGCAGTAGTTGTTTACCGTGCACAAGCCAACCTCTCACCCACAATTTTAGTCGTGCCATTGCAAATAAGGGCGAGATGACGCGAGGTCGACTTCTTTGGATATTCAATACAATTGAACAAAATAACGCTGGTGTAAAAATTGAAATGAAGTTAATGCATTCAATAACATCATAACGCAACACGAAGTATACCTCAATGTTAAGATGTGGCTAGGGATCGACCGAGTGGCAGCTACTATGAGTCGGTGGACTCACAAAAAGACTCGCTGCCCTAGGTATTTCCATGCCAGGAAATTGGAGAGGTATCTTCTATTCCAAAATGTTGGAAGATAGAAACCATCTGTTACTGCATCATGTCAAACTGAGCCTATATCTGTACCATGGTCTCTTTCCTTACCGGTTCAGTGATGTTGGCCTCCACCTCCGATGCGATCACCTATTTAATATCATCCAGCGAGATGACCCCAGAAGTCTGAAAGGTCGAGCTAATTGACCCACATGAAGAGGAAGAAGATAGGGGGTTTGCAACTGCCCACTTCGCCCTCCTACGAGCATAACCAACAGAGTCTAATTGGTGAGGGTGCTCATTATGCGCTTGATCTGCTTCACCTTGTCACTTATCTCCTGAAAGTCAATTTACCAACTGCTTCAGTTTTTGCCCAGTGTTGTGAAAATAAAAACTAATATAAAATCTGCTTTCACCATACCAAGAACTCCGTTGTTTCATGATCTCACTTGAACTTCGTCCGTATGTCAGGCGTAATGAAAGCATTCAGCTCACAAGGAATTTTATATTTCGGGTGCTCTTTTTTGACGTATTTTTGAACCAACAAAGTCTTAAAGTCCCTCAATCTCTTCCCAGCTTTTCTCAATACAGCCTCCTTTAAGCTGTCATTCTTGAGATTGAATCTTTTCTACAGGACAGGAATATTAAACAACGTTATAGATAAAATCAACCATTATACAATATCAAATTGAATATTGTAAACTCATTCAATACCTTGACGTCTTCCCAAACAAGATCCTTAAGGGGTTGCTCAACTACGTACCAATTTGGATAGTTTATATTAGGGCTGGGCAAAAGATCTGTCAACCCAAAAGACCCGACCCTTAAGTTGGGTTGTACAGTAACCAGGTCGATAGCTAGTTTAGAAGTAGAAAACCCGACTCAGGTCGAGTCAGATTTCAGATCGGGAGTGTGCAAGTGGGTTCAACAAGCGTAACCCGACCCGGGTAAGCCCAAATTTGAGAAAATGAATTCGTTGGCCTTTTAATGCACAAAACTACAAAAGGCAGAAAAGTGGGATTAAAGATACGAACCTTAAATCCCTAATTCAATACATTTTCCATCCATATGGTTCCTCTACTCTCTCCATTGCACTATGAACCCAACTTCCAGTGCTACTGCCATTGACCATCATTTCCTCTGCCGCTGCCGCCGCTCCTCCTTTCATCCACCACGCGACCCTCCTTTCATCCACCGCCGCCCCGACTATTAAAGCTCCTGCTGCAACTGCAGATGTCGTTCCTTGATGCGGTATTGCTATCAATGCTGCTTCCCTACTTTCCGCCGCCTCTACTGCCACTATTCTGACAAAGTCACCAATATTAAAAGTAGCTGCATTTCCTTTTTTATTTTTCTAATTTTTGTGGCTTGAATCTTGATCTAGGTTTCTTTGATGTCAAATTGGGATGTACATAAATTAATTGCAATTCTTTTTTTCTGATTTTTATGGCTTGAGTCTTGATTTAGGTTTCTTTCATGTCGGATGATCGGATTGAGATGTCGGATAGCCTTTTTTTTCTGATTTTTGTGGTTTGAATCTTTATTGGATGAAGAGAAGACAGATATGATTATTTAATTGAAGCTTAATTGAATATTTAATTGGGATAATTAACTACATAAGCTTATTTTTATGGCTAGATAAGGATTATTTAACAGTTAATTGAAGCTTTATTGATAGTTTATTTAAGCTTTATTTAATAATAATAATAGCATAATTGATGGTTTATTTAACAAAAACCAGATTTTTAGTTGTTTTTACGAATTTTGGGCCTAATTGTGTTTTGGGCCACTACAAAGCCGGCCCAAACCGAGAAACAGAGTCATCCCAATTTAACCCGAGTTGACTAAGGTTGACTTACCGAGTCAGATCGGCTAGGTTCTTGGATTTGAAACCCGAAATATTGGCAAGTCAGGTTCAAGTTGGGCCGAAACCCAACTCGATCTATTCTCCACCTAGGCTTAGTTTATATGCACATGAATCTGAATCACACTCACCACGTAATTGCCTAATTGCGTGGCAAATTTCCCGATAGACCTACCTTGCTCGTCTAATTCAGCCATTGCATCATGTGTCTTCTTAAACTTCTTATAAGTTGTTGGACCTCTTGTCCATTTCTTTTTGTTACTAGTCGAATCATCTGTTACACCTTAATTGTCAGTCATCGAGAGCGCTCACTATGTCTCTACCTACTTACAAATACAAACACAAGCACATTAGTCTAACCAATCGTATTCCAATATAGTAAATAATAATATACAAAGCTACAAGTAAAATAACTAGATATTAATACAAACAAGAGAATTAGAAAGGTATGTATAACGCAGAATGTAAATGATCTTACACGACGATGCAATTATGAGTGATAGTCAATCCACAGGCCTTTCCCACGATCTGAAATTTGTCTCTATGTTATCATCCCCTGTAGGTATATATTGTATACCAATAGAAAAATGGGGTTTCGTCAAATTGATCATACTTTTCCCCATTGACCACATTATCTTTACCAACTATACGTCTCTTGCCTTGAAGGACGAATAATCACTTAGGCTTAATAGGATCAACAATGGAGAATACTTGCTTTGCTTGTAATGAGAGTATGAAAGAGTCATCAAGATAACCTAGCTGACTAAAGTCTATTAGAGTGAAAGCTAATTCGTCAACTCGAACGCCCCAGCGGTTTTCGACCCACTTATAGTGAAAAAGAGGAACATTGAGAACCTTGTAATCAAGTTCCCAAATTTCTTCAGTGATACTATAATACGACATTGCGGCATCCATTGGCTTCCCATGATTGGCGCTAGAATATTCTGATGAAAGTGCTTTCAACTTCACTTCACTAATCTGTATCATGCTCTTATCGTCTTGATATTTTGTGTAAAATGTATACTCATTCATGTCATACCCTTCGTAAGAAGAAACTTCCACCCCAGAGTCATACGCTAACCATTTTATTGTTTCCGTAACCGTCGTCGGCGTGTTCGAAAACTGTTGGAGGACTCTATCTCTCAACCATGTTATACATGTGCGATTATGTTCATTGGTTAGTCACATCTCACCCTTCAAAGGATTGTGCCGCCTTAACATTGACATGTACTCATCCAAATATGTGTGAACTATAGTAAGGTACTACAAGATAAGGAGATATGCTTTGTCTCGTATTTCGGCCCTGGGCACGATTGATTTGAATCCAGTCGTACCTTTACCTCCAAGTCTCCTTTCGTGTCGCGATTTAGGAATACCAATGGCTTCAACACCATCTAGGTAATCAGTACAAAATTCAATGGCCTTCTCAGTAGCATAACCTTCAATTATATTCCCTTGCGGTCGATATCGGCTTCTCATGTATCCTTTCAAGATACCCATGTAAAAAAAATGATGGCGGAAAATATATTTCCAATTTGCATAGAGTGATAACAACATCGGCCTGCAAAGCATCCAACGTCTTGGGATCAATGACCTTGTAGCAAATTGAGTTGAATAAGAAGCAGAACTTAGTTATGACATGTCTAATATGTTTTTGCAATATACCTTGTATTGCAATCGGCAAGAACTGTTGCATTAAGACATGACAATCATGAGACTTTATACAAATTAATTTCAAGTCTTTCATCGACACAAGCCTCTTAATGTTTAATGAATAGCCAGATGGAATCTTAACACTATTCAGACACTCACGAAAGCTTGTTTTCTCTTGTTTAGACAAGGTATCGTGGGAGGCAATGTATGCCTTCCAGACTCTTATGGTGCTAACTATTCCCGTATCCCTATTTTTACCATGTATTTTCTAATTTTGATACCATTTTTTGTTTTTACTGGAATATTCAATAACATTTCGATGATACTATCGCACACATTTTTCCCACGTGCATTATATCGAGATAGTGTCTAACTTGCAAATGCTACCAGTATAGTAAACCACAAAATATAGATCGCTTCTTCTATAGACTCTTCTGTGAAGGTTTAAAAATTTTACTATGCACGACATTAACATTTTTAACCCTCTTATAAGCCTCTTTTCCTGTTAATGGCAAGTAGGCGACTCGAGTTTCAGTTCTCCCATTGAAAGCCTTTTTCTTCTTTCGATACAGGTGATCAGATGGGAGAAGGATCCGATGACTCATGAAAACAATTTTCTTGTAGTTATTCAATCAAAGATCAATTGTCTAATCTTCGCAAATGGGGCACGTTTTGTCTCCTTTGATAGTATAACCTGACAAGTTACTATATACTGGAAAGTCATTTATAGTGAAAAAAATTGTTGCACATAGTGTGAAATACATCCGGCTATGTACATCAAACCACGACACACATTCATTCTACAACAACTTCAAATCATCAATAAGTGGCGCAAGGTACACATCTATATCATTTCTAGGCTGTTTAGGCTCTGAAATCAACAACAATATTATGTACTTCCACTTCATATACAACTAAGGAGGAAGATTGTAACTATAACGACCCAACCAAAATCATGATGTAACATGTTGTAATAAATAAGTATTAATTAGAATAATGCTATGTAGCACCAGTGATTCTTTGCACCAGTATAGGTGGCATCCAATGTGTCATTAAATAATAAGTGAAATTAAATGAATAAATAAATGATCTACTTAATTCAACTTATCATTTAGTGCCACCTTGATATAGTGCCAAGCACCAGTGGTACTAAATAGCATTACTCAAGGAAAAAGAAAATGGAGGAAAAAGAAATAATAAAAGTGAAAATTTTGATAAAATGGTTTAGGTCTCCTCATTTTAATTTTTTAGATGCTGACAATTGGCTGCTTTTCTTAATGAAAAATCTAAGTTGGAAATCAGGTCTTAACACTTCGAGGTCTGCAGTACTCGAGACCTTACCAACATATAAGATAAGTTGAGTGGAGTTTTTCTAGATTGAATTTCAACGAGACCCCATGAGAATTTAAAGATGAATACTAAACCAAAATTGGAGCCCTACAAGTCTATTTTAGGAAGGATTTAACCAATTGTCATTTTAATTAATAGATCATTATAAAATAATTTATGAAAATGGCTTCTGAGAATGACGAAATCTAGAAACTATGTTGAGACCACTACTTTGATTATTAATAACTTTTCCGATAAGAGTTGGATTTCAGCTCAATAAAGTCCACATGAAGTTATGTTTTGAAAGCTTCAAAATGATATATTATGTTAAAGAGAAGTCATTTCACAACTCAAATAAATTGTACAAAAGTTCCTTAAGAAATGGAATTTTACATATTTAGTGGACCTGAAATGAGAATTCAATTTAGTTAAATAGACTTCAAGTGAGAATTCAAATTAATTAAGTACAAGCACATGGTCTTGAGCACATGATTTTGAAGTGAAATTCTATGGGCAAAGATGTATTTAACAATGGCCAATCTAAGAATGACACTTGGCAACAAAGCATTGGGTGAAAATCCTATAAATAGAGGGGAAAACTTTCATTTTGAGTGCACATCTCCAATCTCTCTTCTTCCCGCCTCTCTCTCTCAAACTTTCTCTACTTTTCTTAATATTTTCACCACCTAAGTATAAATGTGCTAACAAACATACTATAAGAATAAAATACAAGGAGGAGTAGTAGGGAAAAATAAGAAGGAAATTAAATTGAGAAAATGAAAGAATTACTTTGAAGTCACTCCAATTGATGTTAGAATTCAAGAAATTATCATATTCATTAAAGTATTATAAGGACTCATCCTAAAGAAAAGAAAAACTAGAGTTTAGTCATGAAATAAACTAAAATATGCTTAAAGCCCACAAGTGGAAAAACTGAAATGGGACTAAGTCTCAACACCTGATTAATCCAAGTTTTGATACCTGACGGAGTAGAATGCAAGTTTTGTTGAAGATGAATATGCTTTTGATTGTAGGTCATAAAGGGCGACCAAGCAATAACTGTAAGCGATGTTTACACCCCTTTTATGCGCTCTTTTATGTGTTTTGAAAAAATTATCTCTTTTTATGTGTTATATTATTGATGTTTTCACTTTCTTATGTGTTCTTTTATGTGGTTTGTAGCATTATATCTTTTTATGTCTTTTGAATTATGAATTGTACACTTTTATGCAATATTTATAAAGTGAAATGAATATAATGCTTTGATATGAGATGTTATATACGACATGTATAAGATGATATTATTGCTAGATCATGACAAGTACAAGAAGTGTTATGACATTAGAAGTCATGTCATATTTAAGATGTTGTCATTACAATTACATCACGAGCATGAAAAACATTTCATGGATTGCACTAGTTGTATCTTACCTCTACAAGTCAAGTTAAGCTATGCTTAAATTGAATTCACGTGTCACTTTTGTACCGGGAGTGTCGTGTATAGTATGTACAAGTTTACGAGCATGATCCTGCTTAAAAGTGCATGAGCATGTTACAAGTTTATATATATCCGATTCATATTATTCATGTTTTGATTATGATGAGAGCTCGGGGTAAGATCAACTTGTGCAATCAAGGCCTAAAAGTCATGTCATGTTTTCCAAAAGAAAAAGAAACTTTTCAAACTATATCATGTTTTCAAAAATCATGCTGCGTGTGTAAATATTGTTAACTGGACTTTTGGTTCACCCCTTCCATTTTATCAATAGTAGGTGTTCTAAAGAAAAGTTTACAGAGATAACTCAAGCTGTTAGATGGTGTCTCCAGAAGATGGCAATTACTTGTACGTTACCGGGAAACGGACCTTCAGGGTTGTGGAAAATAATTGTTATGATGACATAATAAGTGGAAATATTGTGATATTTTAAGTACAATCTTTTATAGTATAATCTATATATCTATATATATCTATTCTATATATATTATAAAAGTAGAAGGGTGGCAGTGGGCTCTCTTGCTATTTTCCCTCCCAAAATTTCAGCCCATTTTTATTTATTTTATTTTAATTTTTTGGGGTTAAACAGTCAAATACGCATGACACTTTGGGTGCGTCTGGCATTATTTGAAATTTGGCTAAAAAGTGAAAACGCGTAAGACATTGTTTATATTTCCAGTGGAGCCTCTTCTTTTCGAGATTGCCGTGCAATTTTCTCTGCATTTTTTGAACTCTACACATTCAAATAATTGTTGGATATTTCCAGAATTTAGAAACCCTAATCCTTGCACAATGGTTGCAAGAATTTCCAACACTAATTCTGGAACAGCAGAACGGTCATGAAGATTGCATAATTCATTCGGACGGTGAAGGAGATATCTCGGTTGCTGCAAAAAAAATTGAATCGCTAGAGTGAAGAAGAGGACTTGCTGCTTCCTTTTTCCCCCTGAATGAAGACTTGCTATTGCCTTTGTTCCCGTGGTTTGCAACCCATTCCAAAGTTCAATTGTCCAGGTAATTTTTTTCGTTTTCTTTTCAATTTCCTTACCGACTCTTCTTTCGACATTTGTTTACGATGCTAGAATTCTGCTGGAAATTATATACAAAATTACTACATTGTGCATATTGAGGCTTATGAGAACTACTTAGGCATTGATTTATGCTCACTAAGTACTGTTTGATAAAGCTATAGTATGTATGGTGTGCACATTAAAATCCATGATTTTAATAAAATCCATTGGTCTTAAAGCTAGCTTGATGGAACCATACTATTGAGTTTCTTTGCTGAAGGAGTTTTCTGGGGAGTATTATCCAGTCTTTAAGAATTTCATATGCATTTATCCCTTGTACTTTTCTTTCTATATTGAATTTACAATGGAGCTAGATTCTAAGAAACTTCCAGCACTCTCAGCTTCTATTTCATTTTTTAAAGGCAACAACATGTGCAAGAAAGCCCTGTTCTATTACAAGAAAGTTTTCTATAGCCACATTTATATATTCTATTCTTAGGTACTCAGTTTTCCTTCCCTTTTCTCTCATTTTCCCCTTCTCTTAGTTAGAATGCTTTGAAAGTAAATTCTCCCCTTCAATCTGATAATTTGGACTTTGATTTACCAAACTCATGGTCAAGAAACTCAAGTCTCTCCCAGGATGATGCTTGATTTGCCAAACTCATGTTCAAGAAACTCAAGCCTCTCCCAGGATGATGAATTAGAAACAGAGCAATAAAAATTGGGCTTGGGAAACAAAATCATAGAATCTATTGCATGGACCTTGGAGTTGAATCAAGTAGTTTTCTTTTTTCTTCAGTATGTTTATATAATTACTCTCTCTATCGGAACGTTGGAGTTATAAATTGATAATGATTCTACAAGCTTATATTGTGAAGTTGAAGTTATTAATGACATGCCTACTGGAGGAAAATGCAAGGATGTTTGAGGGGAGAGGTAAGCTAATGCAAGGATGTTTGAGGGGAGAGGTAAGCTTTCTTTCATTAACTTTTTGGTAAGATAAAATCATTCATAGTATTGTAAAATTTAAAAATTATAGGCTCCATTGATTTTTCTACTATTATGAAACTCTATTTTGGTAGAAGTGATAAGATTTAGACATTTAAGATATGTATGGAATTGATTTTGCAAGAATCATTTTTTTCGATTTTTATCTCAATTCAACCACATATTTTTTTAAAAAAACATATTTTACAATTACTATTATTATTTTTTAACCACACATTCTCTTAAAAAAATCATTTTTCATAAAATCAACTCTCAGGAAATGAATAAGGTGTGAACTATAGTCTATAGTTGTAAGTTGATTTTAGTTAGTATTTGCAAATTGCAAGATTTGTAAATATTCAATAAGAAACTTTCATTTTATGCTTCTTATGTTAAATTTTTGTGCCAACATCAATACACTGTTTTTTTGAACATTAAAATGGGAATTGTAGGGGAGGGGAATCGAACACTTGACAAAGGGTGTATGGAACCAATATGGATGCCATTAGGCTACAAATATCTTGGTAGGCCTTATGTTAATGCATAAAATGTTTCCTCAGTTTCTGCTGGTGCAGCTTCTTACGGTTTGTTGTTTCACCGCCATCTGCGATATATAAGTTTTAAAAACTGCAATTTTTATCTTTTGAGCTTTATTAAGTTTCTTTCTGCATTTTTTTTTATGGGGTACCTCCTTTTTGGAAAAAAGTTATTATTATTTTTTCCCTTTTCCTGGGACCGGTATGGGGGCTGTGATCAAAATGCCAAAAGAAATACCATCAAGAGGAGAATCTTAATGTGATTTTGATATCCATTTCCCCTTCTTTCATAGTTTGTCTTGATTATTACGAAGATTTCTATGTATTGTGGCAACGTGCGGAAGTGAGTGATAATGGAGCTCATGATTTCATTGACACTGAAAGAAAATAGTGTTATAAGTAACAAGAACTTCAACAATATCCTGTAATTTTGTTTTGATGGTCATCATATAATTTTTTGAAGTGTTCAGAGACAGTACAATATCTCACATTGCTCTGGGTCTTGTTGTATATTCATGATATAATGATGTTATGTAGTAGTTGCTTTGGGTTTTGTTATATGTTCATGATATAATGTATTATAATTCTACTTCAATGGATTGTGCGATTTTCCTTATGAGAAAGTCATCTATGTTCTTTGATAATGTAAATATAAGATGTTGAGTTTCATTCTTATTATTATTATTTTTAATTGCAGGGTGACATTATCTTACATTTCATCATGCGTGCGTACTTTTATGTTTTGATGGTTGGATTTAATTGTATCAAAGTCGCATAAATTAGCTAAAATTAGGGGAAAAATTTTGGGCTAAGAAATGTTCTGCTTTTTTGCCCCCTAGGTGGTGGGGAGGGGGATTCAGCTTTCGAGTATATATTCATTAGGTCGATCGAAACAAAATGCTGAAAAGACCTTAGGTCTCTAAGATGGTACAGTAGTCTAGTAGGGATAGTTAGAATAATCCAAGTTTTGAGCTTGAAGGGCCTTTAGGAGTGATTGCCTTTTTTTTTTTTTTAATAATTATTATTAATAAGCACCTTGCAATAAAAAGATTTACGCCAAACATGAGAAACATTAGGGCAGTTCTAACGAAGGATGCTTGAGTTGAATCTTAGGACCTTAATATAAGAAATTTCAAGCACTTCAAGACCAAAAACTTGCCTTATCAAATGGTTGCCTTTATGTAATTCGTGAATTGTGAGAAGGTTCATCTTTCGTTAAGTAGGAATAGGATTTGTTTGTTTTTAGATCCAGATTGCACTTTATTTATCGTAAAAATGATTTACCACCAGATGCATGGGGGGATCAGTTTGTGTATCCACTAAGGGTCTAACTGTGTTTTAAGATAAGAATTGCCACCATGATGATATTTATTATTTATTATATTATATATGTGAAATATGAGTTATCTTCCGATCTATATTAGAAGCCTCTTTCTCTATCTTGGGTGCAATGATCGGTTCAATGTGTTACAGTTTAACTTATTCGCTTGACTAGAATTTTGTTGGTGATATAATAACTTGCCATTTAATTCTTTATATTGTAAAAGAGTAATGTTAGGAGGTGTAAAGAAGATTTTTGTTGTGAAAGATATTATTTGATATTATGACTCAAGTTTGTGTTGTCGGTTTTTATGGACACTCAAGAAGAACCATTATCTGAGTAGGAAAATATTGTCACTCAAGGAAAGTTCTTATTAATGAAAATAATGGACATGCACAGAGACTACAAGGTGCATGTTCTATGAGTTTGGCTCTCGCTTCTCGGCCAAGTAGAGAAGATAAAATCTATTCATGCTTATTCAATTTGAGTTCTTGTCACTTTAAATATTTCATTGTACATTGTAATGACGAATCATTGTAGTTTTGTATTGTAGAGTAGTATTTATCTTTGAGTTTTGGGGTTATCTTTTTAGTTTATTTGTATTTGTATTTGTATTTGTATTTTTTTTTTTTTGGTGTTGGATTGAATGAAATATATATATATATATATTGCAAACAACTAAAAAAAAATATTAGTTTGAGTTGGTCTGCAAAATTTAGTGAAACTGCATTAAAATTGATGCCATTTATTTATGATATTAAATCGTCATAATTAAATTAGACTTCTTAACATTTAAGAGATGATTATGTTAAAACAAAATCACTATAATTCCATTACAAATAAAAAAGAAAGAATAGCAAAAGGAAAATGATATTTGAATAAAAAAGAATTTGCATTTTGCTTCTTTCTTAATAAATTGTTGAACGAAAATCGGTGATAATCATGAGATTAGAATATTGCGATTTTTTTAATTTTTTAGAATACTGTCGTTTTGTCAAAAGCGAAAAATTGAATAACCATTGCTAAAAATCATATCTTAATTGTCAATTAATGTATTTTAATAAATTTACCCCAAAAAAAAAAAGAAAAAAAGAAAATAAATCGAGTTAACTTACCATTAAAATTAGCTAGGAAATAGTAAAATCTATAAAGATAAAACATATTGGTTTACAAAATAAAAGTGAATGAAAAGTGATATTATTTATTACAATAGAATATTATAATGAAATTGTCCCTTTTCTCTCGAAGTCTTTTCCTTGGCACTGAATTCTATCAACCCGGCTTTGAGATTACTGGTAAGAACAGGCTTAAGCTCTTATATTATTTATTAAAATAGAATATTATAATGAAATTATACATCTTAATACATTAAAAAAAGTGTTAGCTATTATTATAGATTTGTAAAAATAAATTCACGAAAAACCCCTTTGAAACAAAGAGAAAATAAGGGAAATTTACCTACAGTAAGTATGTTGGCCCAACCGTTGCATGCCGAATAAGATGTTTGGCGGGATATCCGCTGAACGTCTGGCATTATATCAAAATTAGGGAAATGAATGGAGTTAACTTTATACTAAATTTAATCAATAATTATTTTTTTAAACAAAGAATTAACAAAAGAAGTGTTAATTAATTGACCTACTTTTAATACATCTATCAAAAGGAAAAAGAACTCCTTCAAAAAAAAAAAGGGGGAAAGAAAGAAAAGAAATGATTAAGAAATCACAAAATTTTGTAAAATCGAATGAACAATGACGTTATTTGTGGTATTAGAATGACATAGTTAAATTAAAAATCTTTTTGTAGAAGAATAAGTTTTTACTTTATAAATGATAAAAGAAAATTTTAGACAATTTTTTTCATGTAGACAGTAAGTAAACATTGAGAAAATAGTTTATGGTGTGAATATAATTAACATTTACTTTGTTGTGTATTCAAATTGGTTATGCTGCTGTGAAACATTAATCACTCTCTCACATAGACATATTTCTAAAATGTCCAATATTTACCCAGGGGCAACCTTATATTCTAGAGTCACAAGTAAGTCTGAGTTGAAGATTTTACTATGCGATACGATGGTGAACCGACGAGCTATACAACCAATGTAGTTTATAAAGAGGTTTTCCAAAACTTTTGATAATTCTACTTCATTTCTGTTTTGAGTTTTTCTTCACATTTTGTCTCAGTATTCAGAGCAAGTGGTATACTTAAACTTTCCTATTTTTCTATTTTTTCAAATCATGTAAATATATTTACAATTAAATCATTTCATATTATTTTTCCGTGCATGGTACGGGTGCAGTACTAGTTATGTTTGTAAAAGGAAGAACTTTATCTCTATGTATATTTCTTTTCAACACGACATTAATGAAGTTATGGATTTAGATACTCTAAACAAGTTGAGTTCAACATTATATTTTCGTACAAATAGTCCAACCATGAAGTAATTCCTCAAAATTTCCCAGTTTTCTAATAAGTGTCAACAACAAATAAATTGTAGTATATACACCTGCTTCCTAATTAATTACCTAACCGAAATGTAGTCTTGATACCTATAGAGTTAAAGTCTTTGCAGCTGAACTACATTATAAATGTGTTTCCTTACCCAAACCTTGGAATGAAAGTGATTTCAAGTTTTGGTCACATTCTTGAATTAAACTTAGTAAGTCACAATGTTCCGTATTTCAATTTTGATTAAGTGAAACAAATTTTATCGGGTTAATTATTTATCGTTAATTTATCAAATGATATAAACACTAGAAATTATAAGAAATATGTGCGGGCGCGCCAGTCACCAAAAGAATCAGCCAAGTGCTATGTCGACTACTCAGATTACCGTATGGATTCATTCAATCCAGTGGCGGACCTATTGGTGAGCCGGACCGTGCTCCAGCTCGGTCCGGCCCAAAAAAAATTTCTAAGTAGTCTAAAAAATTTTCAAAAATTGCCCAAAAAAATTAGCTCGGTCTAGTCCAAACTCAAACTCTTTTTTTTTTAAAATTCTTTAGTGAGCCCAATACAAAAAATAAATCCAAGTTTTTTTAGTTTAAAACAAATCTAACTTGTTATCTATTTTATAATGTATCTAAGAGAATAGAGACTCTTTTATTTTTTGTGCTACAATATCTATTTGTTTTTGTTTGTGGCTAATGGATAAATGGTGATTAAAGTTATTATATGTGCTCGTGATTTGTGTATTTGAGAGAATATTATTATATTTCAAGTTTGGTTTAACCTAATTTACAAAGGAGGCTATGTTAATTTTTTTAAAATTTTTATGTACTCTAATATTTCTAGTGCAATTTCATTTCAAACAATTTATAGTAAAAAAAAAAATTTCGGGGGCACCGGGGAGGGGGCTCCACCCCCTTCCAACCCCCAGCTGTTTTTTCCTCTAAATCCAGCTCAGTCTGACAAAAAATCCTGGGTCCGCCCCTGATTCAATTTGTATATAGTCCAAACCTAAGATTTCTATCTTCGCCACTGAATTCAGGAAACATCCTGTTTATATTCCTCCACCGGGGAGAATCAGCCGGGTGTCTAAGTTTTCCGTCTTCTTTTTTCCCATCAGCATGCTACCACATTTTCTTTGCATCCTTTACATTTCCAAACAAGCATTTGAATCTAGGTATGTCAGGCAGATACCATAATACCTTTGGCGGAGAGCCTTTCTTATCCACATGTTTATCGTGGCTGTCCTTTCTCTTATACCGCGACGCCTCACACTTTGGACACACAAGCAAATCCTCGTATTCATGCCGATACGAGACACAATCATTTGGACATGTGTGTATATATCCACTCAATCTTCATACCCAACGGGCACAACAATTTCTTTGCCCCGTAGGTCAAATTAAGAAGCTCGATCTCCTTAGGAAGTATGTCTCTTAGATGTTCCAATAACCCTATCACTCCACACATTTTTTGCTTTCAAATTATACAATTTGAACACGACAGACAACTTTATAAACTTAATACATCCAGTAAACAAAAGCTTTTCAGAATCGATGAACAAGCCGTCGAAAATATGCAAAGTCTCAGTAAAATCATCTTGAGTATCACATATCATTTCATCAATCCAATTATTCTAGACATCATCATTATCTTCTCTGGCTACATTAATCTCATCACTCTTATTTATTGTGTTCTCCTCCTAAGTACTTTAATTGTCACCAGTGCTCGTCCTAGAAAGTAAATCCTTACCATGCCAAAACCACTGTACATTACCTTCATTAAAACCACGCCTAATCAAATGGTGTTTCACTTCCATATAATTACGATACTTTTTCAGATTCTTACAATCGCGGTAGGAACATGCCATCAATTCTTTCCGTTTCCTTTTTTCTATTATCCTCGACAAATTTGACAAACTCTTCAACTTCATTCAAATATTCTAGTATGATACGTCTCACATACATTCAACTCTGATTCATATATATCTGATGACCTATATCAAGATATTCAAAAAAAGAATTACTTAAGTTTAGATGGTAACTTTTTTCTTACTTTTCGAAAGATTGCTACGTTATTTGATTTTATTAATTTATTTGACCAATAATACTCGTTAATTACATATTCATTCTCATCATAAACTTAATCAAAATTCATTTTCATTATTTCATTATAAAAATTTATTTGTTTGTCAATACTTGTTAATTAGATATATGCATTTGCATTAAAAATTTAATCAAAAAATCTTTATATTATTTGATTTAATTTAATTTATTTATTTGTCAATCAATACTTTTTAATTACTCAACTCATTTGCAATGTTAAAATTTAATTGAAGAACTATTACATTAGTATTTGTTTTCCTTAAAGTAAAGCAAATAATCAAAGGTGTCCATGACACCATCTTTTTACGCTTCTCTATTGACATCACAAATTTAATCAAATAATTTTTAGATTATTTGATTTCTTTACTTTATTTAAATTGTAACACTTATTCATCACTTATCTAGTCACATTACAATTTTAGTTTGAAGTAATAATATTAATCTATGTACATAATACTACAATAGTGTGGAAAACTTTCAACGAAATTTTTGTGAGGCATATATTTTATCAAACATGTAGAGTGTAAGATTTCTCCAACTTATGGAATGAACAAATTCCATTCTTCCAATCTCAATTTTAATAAATGTCTACTTAAATCATTTGTGTCCATAACAATGTATATATATATATATTTAAAAAACAAGCACAACAAATTTCACACTCCTAACTAATTAAACAGCAAAACCCATCTTTGCCAAATTTAACAAAAACCCTAAATTTATAATTTCTAAATCCAAAATAAAATCCCTTCACATAATAAAACCAATATTTTCATCACAAACTAACCAAGAAATGGAAAAAAATTACCTTGAAAATACTTGAAGATGTGGAGAAAAAATGATGCAATGCACTTCCAGCCTGAAATTACCAAGAAATCACGCTTGAATGCTCCTATCGCCCATTGTAGCCATCGTTCACTGCCATTACTGGCTGCCGCCACTCACCGGATGGGGGTGCTTGGCCGGAGATCTAGGGATTTAGGGGTTTGAAATATGATTTAAAGCTGAAGTCGAGTGCTACCGTTAGCCTTGAAATGTGTGTTAAGAAGTGAATTCGAAATGTGGTTGAACTTCGAGTCGAAATTTTAGGCAAAATGTTGAAGGTGGAGGCTACTACGTTTTCGCAAAAATGTATTAGGCAGAAGAGTCGGTTCCTTTTGGAACCGATGTGTATTACTTACTAATAGGTGTCGGTTGCCAACTAGCAACTAACACCTACTGTGAAAAATAATTATACATGTCGGTTCTTAAAGAAGAACCGATGGGTATAGTGGTAGCAATATTTTTAAAATTGACATCACATATTTTCTAGGTGTCGTTTTTTTTCCAAAAACCAATGTGTATTTCTATTTTTTGTCCAATTCTATAGTAGTGTATAATACCAACTTTTTCTACAAAATGCACGTGTAATCTACTATCTTGTCTAATTTTTTTTTTAACTTTTTAAAATTTTTTCTTAATATACGCTAAGACTAAATATTTTAATATGTTAACATAATTTAATCAATGTCTAATAAACCAAACCATCATGGCCACTTCGATTAGAAAAATCAGGAATTTTTCTCGAAATCTTACTCCAAAAACTAGTTATCCAAAAACCAATTAAAAAACTAATAAAAAACGCTTGAACTGGTCAAAATAGGTTATAAAAATGTAAAAATAAAAAACTTACAAAATCAAATGTTGTTTTTCCACATTATTTTAGACAAAAATTAATTTTTTTCAATAAATAAAGTAAAATTGTTTTGAGTTTGGGCAACCATGGGTCGTTGAAAGCATCCACTGTTTGACCGTTCCCAATTCTCCAAATGAAACCATCCTCGTTCGCTTCCTTTCCCCACTATTTTTATGTGTATTACATTATGAATTGTGAGTGATTGATGTTTACACTGCCTTATGTATTTTTTATGTGTTTTGAAAGATTAATTATCTCTTTTATGTTTGTTACATTATGAATTGTAAGTAATGTTTACACCTCTTTATCTGCTCTTTTATGTGTTTTGAAAGATTATTTCTTTATGTGTGTTACATTATAAATTATGAGTGATGTTTACACCTCTGTATGTACTCTTTTATGTATTTTGAAAGATTTTCTCTTTTATGTGTGTTACATTATGAATTGTGAGTGATGTTTACACTTTCTTCTGTACCTTTTATGTGGTTTGAAGAATTATATCTTTGGGAATATAATTCCCACCACTAAAATTAATAGGGTAATTATATTATCACTACGAATATTAATTCTTACACCACAAATTCAATTTTTTATTTTATTTACTTAAATGCCCTCATTTAGTATTACATTAATAACCCTATTTAAATATGTTTCCCACATTAAAAACTTAAATGCCACCACATTCATATATATTTTCATTTTTTCAAATATTTCTAATTTTTCATGCCCCCTTTTAAATTCCGCCACCAACAATTCTCGTGCCTGTTGTTCTCCTTTTTTTTTTTTTAAAATATCAATTCTCGTATAATAATGGTAAAAAATTCAGAAAAAATGTGTAAAAAAAATCATGTACTAATTCTTTTTGAGAAGATCAAATTCAGTAATTAAAGTTCAACAATTTCTCTTGAAAAAAAATATCTTCTCGATTCAAACATAAACTTGAGTATCACCTGACAATATATGTAAATCCCGATAGAAGTATTGATATAAACTACATCACATTATATACTACATATTTAATTGAAAAAGGAAAAAGTATGCGACATGATATAAAAAATGAAATAAAATAAAAAAGTGTAAAAGTTTGACAAGCCAGAATCCTCCATTTTAAAATTTTCAACAAAAACTCAAATCAATGTTACTTTTAATTTTACTTCCACAAAAAAAAAAGTTATTTTTAATTGCGGACGTGGGAACATCAAGAATGGAAAATAGAAAGAGGTCATAATATTCCTTTTATAATAGTTTGGTTACAATGATAATTTTAATGTGGTGTCATTAAAAATTTCATATTTCATCTGTGGTGGATTTATATTGTGGTGTGACAATTAATTTTTGTAGTAGTAATATAATTACCCAAATTAATAACCACACTACTTTTTCGCATTTACTAAATTAACCATAATTTAATTGACCTAAATAACCGTCAGCTTAAATTATTTTTTCCTTTGTACAACGCAGTTCAGATTTCTACACACACTACCGTCATTGCCATTTCAATTACACTCCCAAACACTCTCTCCCCCACCCTTTATCGCTGATGTTTCAATTAATGGACCACAAATCTCTCTCTAGAACCCAACAAAACTATTGAATCCCTATTGATTTAGATCAGCGCAATCAAAAAATTCGACAACGGCACCCTCGGGGAGTTTACAGCGTCCGGAGTCCATAATTTCAGCCCTTTTCTTGAAGTGCAGCAGATTTAACACGACAGTAACGACTCGCCCGAGAAATCAATAGAATACAAAGGCTACATATCATTAAAAAATGCTAATCACAAACGGAGTTATTGTTGTCAACAACAATGATCTTTTTATATATTCGTGCCATCATATAAAGAAATGGAAGACTGAAAGTTCATTGTTGTTAGATACTCCGGCCATCATATAGAGAAACAGAAGACTAGAAGTCTCTGTCGGAAAGCTACTGCAGTAACCGCATAGAGATCGCCAGTGAAATGGTGGTTGAGTCTTTACATTTGTGGTGCACAGTTTCCATAATTTCGCTGCCTCTTTAATTGTAAGGCTAATCTAGTAAATTCAAGTGTGGTGTAAATAAGGCTAATCTAGTAAATTCAAGTGTGGAGTAGATATAAAAGTATATTTTAATTGGTGTGTATTTAAAATGTGATGTCACTGACATTTTTTGTAGTGGGGATGTAATTCTTCTTATATCTTGTTATGTGTCTTAAATTATAAATTGCGAAATTTTATGCATCATTATTTATTTATAAAGTGAAATGAGTGCAATGCTTTGATATAAGATGTTATATATGTGTATGTGTCATGTATAAGATGATATTATTAAAAGTTCATCGTAAGTACAAGTAGTGTTGTGATATTAGAAGTCAAGTATTTACATATATCATGTATAAAATGTTGTCATTACGAAGAAGTACCCCACAAGCATGAAAGATTTTTCATTGATTGCACTAGTTGAACCTAACCTCTACAAGTCAAGTCATGTGAAAATCGGATTAATGTGTCACTTTTGTCCCGGAAGTGTCAAGTATGGTATGTACAGGTTCAAGCTCATGATCATGCCTATAAGTTAAAGTTAAATTTCAAGTGCATGATGATGTTATAAGTTTAAGCATAATCCTATACATGTTATTCTTATGATTATTATGAGAGCTCGGGGGTAAAATTAACATGTGCAATTATAGCCCAAGAATCATGTCATGTTTTCTAAAAGAAAAACCTTTCAAATTACATCATGTTTTTCAAAAATCACATTACATGTGAAAATATTGTTCACTGGACTTTTGGTTCACTCTTTCCATTTTACTAATGGTAGATGTTGAAAAGAGAATTTACAAGGATAACTCAAACTTTTTTGATGGTGTCTCTAGAGAATGGCAATTACTTATACGTCACGGGGAAATGGACCTCTGGATTATGAAGAATAATTGTGATGTGATAAAATAAGGGGTTAATTACACCTAATGTCCTCAACCTTTCAAGTAATTATCGATTACGTCTCCAATTTTTAATTTTTCTTTTGTGAGTCCACAACCTTTAGTGAAATCTCTTTTTTAGTCTCTGTTGACGGAAAACGTCCATTTCTTCCATTAATGGCCGGGGCATTTTTGGTAAAACATAAAAATATTCTAACATACTTTAATTTAAAAAATAAAAAAAAAAGAAAGAAAGGAAAAACTGGGGGAGGGGAACCCCCAACCAAGAGAAATGGTAGAACACAGGGGAAGCCGCTAGAAATGGCTACCATTTCTGGCCACCAGAAGCCCCCCTTCGCCGTTTTTCTTTTTTTTTTTTAATTAAAATATGTTAAAATATTTATTTTTCATGTTTTACTAAAAATGCTCCTACTATTAATGGACAAAATGGGCATTTTTTGTCAATAGGGGCTCAAAAGGGGATTTCAACTAAAAGGTTGAGAATGCACAAAAAGAAAATTAAAGGCTGGGGACGTGATCGATAATTACTTAAAAGGTTAGAAATGTTAAGTGTAATTAACCCTATAATAAGTGGGACTATTGTGATATTTTGAAGTAATATAATTATGTTTGTAAAAAGAAGAATTTTATCTCTATGTATGTTTCCGTCTAATCTAATATAATATTAATGAAGTTATGAATTTAGATACTTTAAATAAAATTGAGTTCTAGTTTATATTTGCTAACTGTCATTTTATCAAAAGAAAACAAGAAAGAATAATGTCTTAGTAATTATATATTTTTGTGAAAATAGATTAACTAAGAAGAATTCTACAAAATTTCTTGGTTTTCTCGTCGCCTTTTAAATTGCAGTATCTGCATATATTTCCTAATTAATTACCTAAATGAAATGTAGTTTTGATACCTACAGTGTTATAGTCTCCGCACCTGAAAATTATAAATATGTTTCCTTATTCAAACCTTGAAATGAAAGTAAATTCAAGTTGGGGTTACATTCTTGAACTAACACTTTTTTTTTGGGGAAGGGATGAACTAACACTTTTAGTAAGTCATAATAGTTTGTACTTCAATTTAATTGGGTGAAAAATTTGTACCAAGTTATTTATTCACTGTTAATTTATCAAATGACATAAATATTACTAGAAGTTATGAGAAATACGTACAATCGTGACAATTACTTTGAAAAAAAATTTCCTTGTATACTAACTATGTTCTACTTTTTCCTGTATTGCCTTGCATTGTCTCCGTCTTATCATCATTGTAAGTTATTATTCCTTGTACTACTACTACAATTAATGATTGTGCTTAGTTGGACGCGTAACAACCATTATAATTGACACCTTGTACTTATTTGAAATTTCCATCCTCAAATACCATATGACAAATGTAGGAGCTTCTACATGTCTAATAAAGTAAATTATTATCATCATCTATAAATGGAACCAATTACAAATCTAACCAAACGGTCCATTAAATATGTAAATTTTCACATACATGCATGTATCCGTGTAAAGGCCCTTTGTTTGAATTTGATGTGATGCATAGAAAAATAATATTCTTCTAAGTGTTATTTGCGTAAAAGATAAATTAAACAATTACTTACAAACGGACTTGTTCTCTCTAAAAATTTCTAACCATATACTAAGCCTCAGAATTAGGGCTGGGCATCCGATCCGGTAATCCGACGAACCCGACTCTACCGGCCCGAAACGGGTCAAATCGGGTCGGGTTACTGTAGCAATCGGGTCGGCACGGGTTGGGGGTAGAGAGGACCCGACCGGGTCGGGTCGGGTTTCGGGTCGACTCGGTCCAACCCGGGTCAACCCGCTTAACCCGACTCGGTCAACCCGGTTATTTTTTTATTTTTTTTTTTACCAAATTTTTTTTTTCGTTTTAAGATCACAACATTTTCATTCTTTATTATTAGTTTGTTTTTCCTTTTACAATTTCACTCAAAACACTAAAAAATTCTCTCTCAACTGAAGTTCTTTGTTTAGTTTTATTAAACTTGAATCACATGGAAACGTGCCTAAAAAAATAACAAAACTCGATTTTTAATTTTTTTGGGCTTAAATCACATTGAATTATGTCAAAAAAATAAATTAGTGAAATTCTAGGCCGAAATTCAAGTTGGGCCGATATTGGGCCGGCCCAACCCGAGACCCGAGTCAACCCGAGTCAACCCGAGTTGACTCGGGTTGAGTCGGGTTATGGAACCGAGTCGAGTCGGCTCGGTTCCAAACTCGCCAACCCGACTCAGTGTCGGGTCGGGTTCGGGTTGAGGTCAAACCCGACCCGACCCGTCCGACGCCCACCCCTTAGTTATAATGTAAGTTAACTTGTTTGGCAAGTTAGTTTATTGGACAGAGTACCCTCGTCCCCCTTTCTTTTTTTTTAAACCAAAATAATCTTATCTAGAGTGTCCTAAATATAAAATTGATTGTATTTTACAAATCCATACAATTTCAAGGGCGATTTTTTTATGGTGTTCATTAGAAACAATTTTAAGTTATATGACAAATTCTCATTGGACACTATAAGGATGGGTTCCCTATAGTGTTCAATGGGAGCTTGTTACATAACTCATTAGACACCTTACATAGTGTTCAATAGACACCATAGAATGTGCCTTTTAAGTGTCTCTAATTTAAAATTCTGTAAATTTCATAGAAATCCATCCAATGTCTTCAATTCAGAATTCTAGTGTCCTCAATTACCTTTTGAGATCTGTTGGATTTCATTAAATAGTAGATTTTAACAGAATTCTATGGATTCTAAACTTAAAAATACACTTCTAACATTCTTGCTAAAATCCAACCTATCACTATCGGATTCTTATGGATTTCATAAAATCTTTTTATATCTAGATAATTAATAAAAATTTAAAATCAAAAAATTTCAAAACCCGTTTTTCCTTGTCACCCTAGTTTAAACAATCATATGACATTTAATTTATACAAAAATGATGAATATAATTTATTATTATCACGGTCGATTTTCTATTAGTTTGATTGTATACCCATTTTTATTTCGCCGTTCGTTAGAAATTCTATTAATGAATGAAAGACTACTTTATGGCCAGGTTCAGTCCGGTCTCGGGTTTTCGCTCAAAAGCCTGAAAACCCGGTTAAAGGCCTGTTGACCGCTTTTTTTTTTGCCTCCCTTTTTTTTAGAAGAAAAAAGGGTTATTAGCGTAAAAGGTCCTTATCTTTGAGTTGTTTTGTAGAAATCGTCCATACCTTTTATTTCTTGGAAATTTCATCCCTACCTTTGCATTTTTTGGCGGAATTCATCCATACCGTCATTTGCCGTTAATCTTTCCATTTTTCAACCTTTATTTTTGTAATATTATATCTATATATACACAGTTATATTTTATAAAGTCTAAATTAATGCATTAATTATTATTTTTATATTTTAAAAAAATTAATGCACTTAAATCTAAATACGCCAATAAAATATTAGATAAGATTAAATAAGATAAGTGCGTTTTATTTTATTATATTGTTTTATAAAGTTCATAACTGATTACTAAATAGACGTATAGTTAAAAAAATATAACAAGCAAAATAATTAACAATGTTGCCGCCTAAATAAAATAAAATATAATTTGATTCTCTGATAATTTTCTTGAATGTCATACACACACATATATTCTCTTCACTTCTTCCGATAGTTCTGACACTATTGAAGAGTGTATATATATATATATATATATATTTCTCTCTGTGTCTCTGTGTGTGTAATATTATTTAAGAAAATTATCAGATAATCAAATTATATTTTATTTTATTTAGGCGGCAACGTTGTTAATTATTTTGCTTGTTATATTTTTTTAACTATACGTCTATTTAGTAATCAATTCTGAATTATATAAAACAATATAATAAAATAAAACGCACTTATCTTATTTAATATTCTCTAACATTTTAGTGGCGTATTTAGATATAAGTGCATTAATTTTTTTAACATATAAAAAATAATAATTAATGTATTAATTTAAGTTTTATAAAATATAAGTGTGTATATATAGATATAATATTATAAAAATAAAGGTTGAAAAACAGAAAGATTAACGGTAAATGACGATAGTGATGAATTCTGCCAAGAAATGTAAAGATTGAGATGAAATTGTCAAGAAATGAAAGATATAGACAATCTCCACAAAACTACTCAAAGGTACGGACCTTTTGCGCCAATAACCAAGAAAAAAAGGAAGCTCGGTTCATAGAAAATCCCTAATTTCAATTTCATTTCACCCATTCCTCCCGTTCGTTTTTCAGCAGACATAAGACGCCGCGTCGCCTTGTCCGCTTCGGCCTTCAAAGTTCAAAAGCCTCAAGCTGCCGGACCGCCGGGCGGAACCCTAATCTAACTCCCAAATCCCTATCGCCGTTCACCTTCGACTGAGACAGCGCCACAGCGGAGCCGCGTTTGCCGTTTGCTGTGCAGGCAACAGCTTTGGAGTTTGGACCTCCGCCTCCGGTGCTCGACTGCTCGGTGAAATCTTTATTATACGGTAGTGTAACGTGCGGTTACTTATTGGAAACAATTGCAAAAATCAGTTTGGTGTGGACTTTTTTTTTTTTAAATAGAAAATCAGTGTGGACTTTGGAAAAGATTATGTTGAAATTTTCAATCCTGAGTGCGCTAACTTTGATACGTCTGTGAGAAATCTATGAAAATCCCTTTGTGTCTGCCAAAATATCCAAGAAATTCTAGGTGCATGTTTGGGGTTGGCATTTTAATTTTTAATAAATGAGTTTTCAGACGGGGTTTTAAATGAATTAAAATTTGATTGTTTTTGTTAGCTTATTTTGTTGAATTCTTATTCAATTCAACCAACGATTTGCTTGGCGAATATGAGCTTGATAACGTTAATATTAACAATAGTAAAGATGATTCTTAACTTTATCTGTTAGTAAAGATGTTTTAGTTAGAGGCTGAAGATTTTGGTTGAGAGAATGAGAGGTGAAGCCTATATATAGATTTTGGCTGAAGATTTTGATAATTTTATTGCTGATTTCTATTTGAGTTTCTGTTTTTTCTTTTTTTTTTTTTCTATTTGTTTAGATGCATCGGTGATTTTAAGAAGCATATTTTAAGACGCATAGGCTGTCCCAATTGCTTATAAATGTTGGTTAGCTGTTTTACGGGCTTCGGAAACACATTCATTGCTAAATGTTACTTAAAAAGTGTCTCTATTGCTATTGGGCATAGGCTGTCCCTATTTCTTATAAATGTTGCTTAGAAAATTATAATTGTTGCTTATAAAATTGTATCTTACTTGTACTGCTTGCTTGTGTAATGCTTATAATAATTGTTGCTGTTGTCATCATTATCTTATTTTTTGTTCAAGAATAACTTTGGATGATGGTTAAATGGTAGTGCTAAAGTTGAGTTGTAATATTCTCTTATGATGGCAAGAAAGCTTCTCATTTTTTATGCATTATGCTATCATGTTATCATGCTATCATTATGTTATCATTTTTTATGCTATTGACTATTGTATTTTGTCGATGTTTTGATATTGGATTTGGTTGTATGATTGCAAGTAATGATACTTAGTTTCACTCTATTAAGATTGCATTTGGGGATATCTTTTACACTTACAACATGCGTATTTGTTTGTTTTAAACTTTGTTCATATGTGTTTTTACATTGCTAAGTCTTTAGAAAATTCTTTTCACAAGCCCGGGAAAGCCCCACAAAAACCGAATTCATTACCCGAACCCGAACCGGAACCGTAACTGAAACCGTTTGGGCTTGCCTTTTTTGGGATCGGGACCGGGACGGAACCGAAGATGTTTGGTCCGGTCTTGATCCTTCAAAAACCCGGGACTGAAACCCATTTGCATAGGCCTAGACAAGGTTGACATGATTTGAATATTTTTACTTTTTTTCTTATCTTTTGATCATCGAGTAAAAAGTTATATAACTTTTTTTATACGAATTAGCATTCAACTCGAGCAAAAATAAATAAATAAGAAAAAAGAAAAATGTTACTCTAAAGTTTAAATTTATCAACACGACACTAGTAAGTTCTTAAATGATTTTATAATTGATTACCTCTTTTGCTCGGACACGGCTGGAAGGCCGACGCACCCGTGTCGGCACGGATGTGGGTGTGGGATCCGGCTGAAAATCAAACCGGACACGGCAGGAGACGACCAGAGATGATGACGACAAATCTTTGGGCATAGAGAAAAGGGGAAGCTTACCAGTTACCGAATCTGAGGGATGGCCTTGGCAATTATTTCTTTTGATTTTTTCAGATCGGGGCCGCTGGAACTTTTCTGCTCAAATATCTTTAGCTTCGAAGACGACGAGTCGCCGGAATTTATGGTCGCCGGAAGTTATGGAAGTGGTTTGGTGTTGGGGGTGAAGTGAAGCATCATTCTTTTTCTTCTGTTTCTCTTGTTTCTTTTTTTTGACCGTTTGACTAGTAGGTTAGATCTATATTTTATAGTTATATTATTATTTTTATTTTTTTTAAAGAGTATTATATTATATATTCTATATATGTGCATCTCCCTCTCATCTGGGCTCCTTGTCCTTGCCCATAGTTATATACAAAATTTAAAATTATATATATATTTTTTTGGAAAGGGTAATATATTAGATATTGTTACACTTTAGAATGCCGTGTTTCCGCACCCGTGTTCAAAATTCGGATCTTTTTTAGCTGTGTCCCCGTATCCTAAGTTTTTGGAAATAAACTGACACTCGGATCCGTATCTAAATCGGACACCCGCACCCGAGTCTGAGCAACATAGTTGATTACACGGCCACACAACGTTTAAAATCCATCAATTCCATAAGAATCTATACAACCTGAAAAATATATCGAAATCAATATTGAGGACACCCCCTTAATATGTTTAGTAATAGTTTCATTAAATAAAGGTATATTGGAAAAATCATTATACAATTTGCTTTCCCAAAAACTTTTTCTTAATAATCTTTGTTAAGTCAGACTATATATTTGGGAAGGGGAAGAGTAATTTCAAACATATATTTTTTATTTATTTATTTATATTTTTAGAAAGAACAAATATTCTTATTAACTCATTAATTAATTGATTAAAAAACCAGTACTCTCTCCATGACTCCATCCCATGTATTTATTTATTTTTTATACATGGGGAGGGGAAATAGGACAAGGATGTGTGTTGTTTGAACTCGAGACCTTCGGCCCAGAACGTGAATGTCTTAACTATCGAATCACTCCATCTCATATAGTTAGACTTATTTGAATTTTCACAGGAATTAAGAATTATATTAGAATGATAGATTTTGTAAACAGTGTTCTTAATTTACTTTTATTTAATGAGTAAAATTTAAAATTGATAATTACAATTAAATAATAAATAAGGATAACTCAGAGCAAAATTAATGTCGGGGGGAAAATGTTAATGGGAAAAATACTAAAGAGAAAAAAATTAGGGGGTAAAAAGTTATTCTTAAATAATGTATAGGGAGGAATTTAGTGATTATAATGTTTGAGGATTTTTATTTATTTTTTAAAATTTTTTTACAAATTATTTTGCCATTACATTTTTTTATCATACAATTGATATTTAATTATTTACAAAATATTATTTTCTTTAATTTATTATGAAGGAGAAAGTGAGGGGGGAAGGTAAAAGAGCAGTAAATTTAGCTTTTAGCCTCTCTTTTACCCAATTGCCCATCCAAAATAGCTTTTCCCCCGAATTCCCCCACACAATAATTGATCATGTTGAGTGAAAAACCCCAAATTAATATAAATTTAAATTTTTTCACTCAACATTAATCTTCCTTTTAGTAAAATAATATAAATTAATACTCTCAATAAGTCTTTAAAAGGAAAATAAAGTCTATATTTTTTAAGAAGGGGGGTTCAAGTGCTTCAAGAGTCCTAAGTACTAGTTTTGATCACCTACCCCATGTGGGTAGACCCCTTCCTACATAGCATGCCCTACATAGAGGTAGGTGATCAAAACTATACTCAATACTTTTGGCGAGTCTTCCCAATCACCTCCTCATTTTGTAAACATTTATCAGCGTTCCTTAGCCTATCATAATTCGATCCGTAATGGCTGGGTTTGGGCCAACTGACTCACTGGGATATCTGTTGCCTAGAACCCAAGAAGGAAAATTGGAGAGACCGATACTCCTCCGAAAAAGCCAAAATCAGGGAGGGGACACTAGCGGGAACACTATAGGGTTTAGGGATAAAGGGAACAATCTGAAGGGACCTTGCAGCGATTTCTACTATGTAATTCACCTTTTTCTGTTCTTTTTCAGTAAATTCGGAAAGTATATTTTGGATTTATATAATTGGGGCTTTGCAATTCTTAGATTTTGTATAGCTTAATCGCCATTTTTATCTTCTAGTTGCTTGCAATTTTTCGCCTTTATTGAAATGTTCCTTATGCAACGGAATTTTCTAACAATATTCTTGTTGAAAATTTGCTGTGGTTTTTCACGGTTTATGCTTGCTTATAACCGGCCGCTGGTGTCAATCGTAGTCCCGCTTTCTTAATTACGCTTAATTTCATTCTTGTGTCTGCAATTGTCCAATGCAATAAAATTCATTTACGTTTAACTGCTGTGTGCTTTCTTTTGTTAGTTTTAATCTGTTGTTTCTACTTGCTTTTCATAATGGCGCTGTGTTCTTGGCACGTGTACTTTATGTGTGAATAAAAATAAGAAAGATTAGGCATGTACTTATCTCCATGAGATATGCACTGTATTTCAATTTCATTTTTTTTTTTTAATTTTCTGTTAAATACCATGTATAAAAATGTTAATCAGGTAGAATTTTAAAGGTTGAGTTTGGAATCAAGAGGGCCTAGTCAGCTTTAAATTAGTAACTTCTGCATCCTTTTATGCTGGTAAACATAAGATTTTGGAGTCCAAGAAATACCTTGAGTAATGGTCCAGCTAGTATTCAGATTGTGAATGTTAATTTGCACGGGGCTTCCAGAGTGACCCTGGGACAGCCGCAGCTGCAGTATAAGGTTTGGTTTGAGGGATTCAGCTTCAGTGTTGGGGATTTTACTTACAGATAGGCTCTCTGGTTGCCCGTGGGAAATAGAACTGAAAGATTAAGTATACCATGACTTCTTGTCTGTGTGCTGTTAACTCAGAACTGGAATGTCAGTTATGAATTACAATCGTGCAAATGCATTCTGAAAGGTCTTGGATACAAATGGATGTACCATATTTGAAAATCTTCTCCCTCCCTCAACGGGTGGACTGTTGTTAGCTGAAGGTGTAAGTGTTAAGATAAGTTACCACTTAAGGTTCTACATCATTGTTCTCTTATTTCTTCCTCGGTTTAGTTTCATGGGGAAGTATAAAAATACTAGTTACCTTTAAAGCTGTTGACTATGATACCATTATTATTATTATTTTATTTTATTTATATATATATATATTTTATTAATTTTATTTTTGTGGTTTTAAAGGGGGGGGGGGGGGTTGCATTAAAGTGACGACCTTTCTTCTCTTTACTTGAAAGCTGAGTTAAATAAAACCTTGACTCTTTAATATGCTTCGTTGCTTTTAGTTTTAACAGATTACATGTTACATTTTCTTACTATGTAAGATTTTGCTATAACCTTGGGGAATAAGAGACTATGCAATATGAGATGTTCTTGGTCTGTAGAATTTTTATCGTGGCTAGAGATAGGTTGATGGTAAATGAGTTCTGCAAGCACCACTGCTACCTCCATTTTCTTAGGAATGTGTGATCTTTTATGATACATCTTATGGGATGGGTGGAAGCCATTTTTGTTTGAAAGACTTCCAATGAGTAATTAGCATTGAGCTAAAATTGGCATGCATGAAAACAACGAATTAGAGTGAGAATCAAGTCTAGAAGAACGCATCATTGCTATATAGTATATTGTTATTGGTGTTTTCACTTTTAAGAAATGGATCGGATAACTTGTGCCCATATTCCCTTTTGTTTTCCCCCTAAGTACTCTTTTGTTTTAATAGTTATATTGCATGTTTGATAAGTAACATTAGCCGTTAGTAGTGCACTGTGGAAGGATCAATAAGATTTTAGCTTTTGTATTCATCTATTTGTCTATCTTATCAAACATTTCGTAGCTTTGGGGAAATTTTATTTTATAAAAGCTAAAAATGTTCTCTTCTTGTTGATTAAGTAGTTCATTGGTAGAAGGAAAGGCCTTTTGAATTAGCAATAATGGTTGAGGTATGGTGGTCCCTGCTAGGGGCTGCTATTCCTGCTGTTATTGCTGGTCAGGCTTTCAGACTGAAGAGAAAGCGTGCTGAGGAGCAACGAATTAAAACTGCCCGGGGAAGAGAGAAGAGTGCAGATGAAATTTTTGTTTGCGAGAGAGTTTGCACATCAAAGAGAATGTTGAAGAAGGTTGGTGCATTCTCCAAGGATCCAATCCCAGATACATGTGTTACTGTATGTGGTGTATCTGAACTTGATGCCTGTTCTGATGCCTGTGCCCGTACAGTATGTGTCAACCAGCATCAAGTCCCCAACTGGAATGATGTGTGTCTCCGCAGATGTCAGAGCGAATGTCTGAAACTCTCTGCTTCCAGTTCCTCATAGTCCATCTTTATGTCTGAAATTTGTTTTCTTGTCGTAGGGTATATTGAACCATGGAAAATTTACCATATGCAGTGGGATTACTATGTTATGTCAAGCAAATTTGAAGATTTCTGTGTTATTGAACTTATTTTTCTTAGTGAAGAATGAGAATTCTTTTGCTCCATCTATATCAAGGTAGCAATCTATTTATTGTTTGTGAACATCCAGATTTCTTTGTTGAAAGCCCTACGTATATTTTACATTAATGAATTGAACTTTCTTAATTACTCTCCTATTTTTCCATGTGTTAGACCTCAACAGAGAAGTTACAGTTTTGTGCTGTGTATAAATAGTTGCCTTCTTTTCTCACCTAACTTCGACTTGAGGTGTCTAAGACGGGTATGTTTACTTTATTTACAAATATGTTTGTTAGTTAAAGATGTATAAACAGTCTTCTTCTCTTACCTAACTTCGACTGGAGATGTCTATATACTGGTATTCTTACCTTGAAGTATGTCGAGGCTTTCACAAACACTAACTTCTAAGCTTGGCCAAACGTATCTGGCTTCTCGTAATTTCATTAATAATTCCATTTTGGGGATTAAACACACCCAATTAAAGTCATTAATACCCTCGTTGCCACCTTACTTATGTCCATGCGTGTCAACTAGGTGCATCAATCACGACGCCTTGGCACCTTCAGTCTTCTTGACTTCTTGTGCTCAGTCGACCGGAGTTTTGGCATAATTTTGACCAATCCTCCTTCATAGACTGGACTCCCACTTAACTTTTGAATCACCGTACTTCATATTCAAGAATTGATTGTGAAGGATGATGCAAGATTTCAAGTGAAAGTTTTGTTCTAATCTCAACACAATGACATATCAGCCTTTACTTTCTTGTTGAGAAACAGACAATCTTACAAGTAATAGTATTAAATAGTGTTATTAATTAATGCGCAGGTAACATGAGAAATTTTCAGAAAAACACCAAATGTCATTAGGAACATATTGCCAAATGTAGTAATTTGGTGGTGGTTAATAGATGGGATGAGCAATTACTATTAAATTGTCATAGATAGATACATAGTGTTGGTTAGGAATGCACCATTTCAACATTTTGTTTGTCCGGGTTTGATTCTATCTGTGTTCCTTGTATTTATAACCTAGGTTCGTCTTGTTTAATTCTTGTGAAATGGCGATGGTTGGGTACTCTGAGGTGTGCTTAGCAGTCCTATGGTTTCTCTGTCTTTGGGGTGTTCGGAAGTACAAGGTGCTCATATCGAACTGGCCAGTGTTTGGGATGCTACCGATACTTCTGTTTAACGTTGGACGGATTCATGATTTATGTACCGAGGTTTTGGGCAAGACAAAGAGGGGTACTTTTAGGTTCAAAGGTCCATGGTTTGTTGAAATGGAAATATTGGCAACTGTTAATCCTGCCAATGTGCACTATATCATGAGTGGCCAATTTCAGAACTTTCCAAAGGGACCTAAATTCAGAGAAATTTTCGATGTTTTGGGAGATGGGATTTTTAATTCAGATGGGGATTCGTGGAAGAACCAGAGAAAAGTCGCACACGCCTTGATTAATCACCAGCGATTTCATCGTTTCTTAGTGAAAACGCTGCATGAAAAGGTGGAAAAAGGACTAATCCCAGTTCTTGAAATGGTATGCAGGAACAGGCAAGTGACTGATTTGCAGGACTTGTTTCAAAGATTAACATTTGATACAACATGTAGTTTGGTCACAGGTTATGATCCGGGATGTTTATCCACTGAATTTCCATATGTTCCGTTTTCAAAGGCCATTGATGATGTTGAAGAAGCCATTTTCATGAGACATGTTTTGCCAGAAAGCCTGTGGAAATTTCAGAGGAAAATCGGGTTTGGCTCGGAATGGAAATTAAGGAAAGCTTGGGAAATCTTGGACAGAGTCATAGGTAAGTACATATCAATGAAGAGGGAGGAATTGAAATCAAGAAATGATGAAAATGGCTCTTCCGATCTTGTTAACATCTTATATCAGTAGTGAAAAAGATGGGAATCAAGATTCGAAACAGGATGACAAGTTCCTGAGCGATACAATACTGAATTTAATGATCGCTGGTCGAGACACTACTAGCTCTGCCCTAACTTGGTTTCTGTGGCTCGTGTCGACCCATCCAGAGATCGAAAGGAAGATCAGGGACGAACTCCAATCAAGTATACCGGCAGAAGAAGCTGAAAGATGTAGAATTTTTCAAGTTCAAGAACTTGGCAAGCTAGTTTATATGCATGCAGCAATTTGTGAATCCTTAAGGCTCTATCCACCAGTCCCATTTCAGCACAAGGAACCTCTAGAGGCAGACATCCTTCCAAGTGGCCATTTAGTTCATCCAAAAACGAAGGTTATGTTCTCTCTATATGCAATGGGGAGAATGGAGTCAATTTGGGGGAAAGATTGCCTCGAATTCAAGCCGGAAAGGTGGATTTCCGAGAGGGGAAAAATCAAGCACGAGCCATCATATAAGTTCTTGGCATTCAATGCTGGTCCACGGACTTGCCTCGGGAAAGAAGTCGCTTTCGTGCAGATGAAGGCCGTCGCGGCTACAATGATACATAATTATCGAGTCGAGGTAGTCGAGGGGCATAAAATAGCCCCCAATTGTTCTGTCATCCTCTACATGAGGCAAGGGTTGAAGGTTAGAATTAGCAAGAGAATGGCTTGAGGGATCATGCCTAGCTATAGCATGTTTGAGTCTTTCTTGTTATGTGGTTTCTTTTCTTTATTTCTATCCCTCCCCTTCCCCCTCTTCCTTTAGTTATTTCTTATGTCAAATGGTGAAAAGATGAAGGCGAGAAAACCTTTTTATTTGAGTGTGGTGTATATATGATTGTAATGAAGCTTGATGTTTTTCTAATGGTCATTCTCTCTCCCACCCTTGGAGAAAAGAGAAAATGAGAAATTAGAAAATTGCGCGCATGATGTAAATAAGCCAGTTAAGACAAATTAAAGATGAGACATGGACGAAACTTTAGCAAATTTCCCGGGACATCAAGAGATTTAATAATTTTTATCAATATCAGCATTTTTCTTTAATTGTTGGAATTGTTTAATTAACAATAGCAATGGATGTTATGTGAATCTATAGTGAATAAATATTTGGTACTCAATTCAATACTATTTTTTTATAAAATATTTTTGCTAGTTTTTCAATATAATATATGCTATGGTACCAGCATAGAAAATTGAGAGAGCATCATTATAAACAACGTTCAATTCATATGCTATGATAAAAATCTAAATGCATATGACTGAAGGATCAACTAAAAGAAAAGATAAACTATGAGCTACTATCTCAGTGAAACTTGAGTGAATCATGAAAGAAGTTGATTGAGTGGTCAAACTGAAATTAAAAGTTGCACTTGAGTACCGTCTTGAAAAAAAAAATAAAATTTGTGACCAACATGAAACTTAATTCATAAGTCTATGGACTAGCAGATGTTACTTTATCCGATTTTCTAAAGATACCACACGACTTCCAAATGAAAATCGTGTTCGTTATCAATGCGATTCCCCTGCATCGGAGCACGTGCAGCTCTTGATTATGCTTTGCAACCCAATAATTAGGGCTTTTGCGCTGAGATTTTGCCTTCAGGGTTTTTGGAGTTGAAAATATTGGGGTTCGTATTACGGTTATCTGTTTTCTACTTATTCTCAGGTGGAATTCCCTTGCTATATGTTGTATTACTGCCACCACTTTTGATGGAGCTGCACTAGAGTAGTTTTACTTTAATTGCCTGTTGTTTTGTTGTTTAATTGATGCTGTTCTGTCTAAGATGCTATTTTGTGCAAGATATTCTTCAGGGATTTGCCTTCTATAGAACTATACATTGAAGAATTTTGGCATGATTTATTAGATTTATGTACTTGGTGAATAGGTATATGGCTCATGCAAGAATGCGTTGGATGAAATGGTCTTCATAATATGCAATTTAATCATCTGCAGCATTTTAAATAATAATGAAGTTTCGTAGGAGCAATATACTCTTCATACTGAGCAGAATTGCTATTATCATGAGTTCTGGTGTTATGTCTGCAATTGATTTCATAAGAGGTTTCAAGAAATAAATAAATGAAAATGAAAACGATGGGTTTAGCATTGTAAGTAATGAATTTCAATAGGTTATATGATCTGTACTATAAACTCTTTATGCTTACTTTATCCAAATACACTGTTTCTTCAAGTGTACCAGATGTCATTATTATTGAATTGCATCATTACATGTACAACAGCCTGCTACTTCTTTGATGTAGTATTCACTGAAGTTGTTTTATATCTCTTGTTTTGTGACTGCTTTTGTGCTCCCCAGAATCTATCGTAGAGTTGGGACCATGCGTGCTATGATATCTTATGTTAGGCATAGCTCTTGTCAAATGCTTGAGTCTCGTCTAATATTCTCTGTATTCATTTGAATTGTACATGTTCAAGTTTTACATGTATATGTCTCTTCCGATCTCTTCGAAAAAGTATATTTGGTTCTTAATTACTGACGCTGCCTTCAACTTTTAATTTTTGTGATAAATTTCTTGTTCAATCAGGAAACAAGATGGGTGAAGTCATTTTAGGCATTCCGGGACCTTGGGCTGATAATAATTATGAAGCAGCTGATCATTATACAACAAAAATTGGTGGAATTCCCGTATGGAGCACATCTTATCTTAACTATATGATTCATGTTATTACAACATCTCCTGAGTTAACTCTCCTATTCAACAGGATTGGCCTTTGCCTGTTAATATTGAGAGGCCCGATCTGCTTGAGTGCAATGCATGTGCTAGCAACCTTTGTCTCATTGCCCAGGTTAAGATTCTGAACCGTGATGTGGCTATGTATTACCATTTATAAATCATCATCTGAAATGAGATATGTCTTGTATGCTTCCCAAATTTTTTATCGCCATCATTATTTGCTCTTTCATTTCTGTTGCTAGGTTTATGCTCCTATTTCAAGTAAATCTTTGGAAATAGAAGAAAGGGTACTCTATGTTTTTGGTTGCGTGAAGCCAGAGTGTAGGAGCACTCCTGTAAGGTCCGCTACAAAATTGATGACTGCATATCCTGTTAGCCAAATAGTGTTGTTGGTTTCTCCAATCATTCTGCAGTTTGCATCATTGATCCTCTTGACATATGCAGTTGGAGAGTTCTTCGAGTTCAGAAGCCTTCTTGCAATGAGCAATTGGCATCCCTTTCGGATCAAACGATCCATACACCAGCATCTTCTCTTTCAGTTTCTAATAATGACTGGCGGGACGATTTCTGGTCATTTGAATGTGGAGGAGAGGATGGTGATGGAGACATAGATCTGGAGGAGTTGGGTCGGGCATTCTCTGAAGCGGCAAGTGTTTCTTCTGTTTCCAAGGAACAAAATTGTGATACTGCATCTAATGGGAAGGGCATGACTGCAGGCCCACCAGCTAGCTCCATCTACGATAAAATTCCGGGTATTACTCATTTTTCTTTTTCGAGCACCCCTCTTGATATGGTTCTTATTCAATACCGTAGTTCTATCATTCTGTGTATTCTTCTGCTGGTACTCCCTGGTTTTGTGTTTGCCACATGCTTTATTTTGGCATTTCTTTTTTGCATTTAGGGTTGGTGAATGTGTCAGGATCTTTCATAAATGTTGAAATAGAAAACCTAAAATTAAACAAGTAATGCCTAGGTTAGGGCGAGCATGAAAGGTTGAGGATTGTTATTTTCCCTCTTAATTGTTTAGCCTATATTATCATGAGATGAATCAAGTTATTTATTAAATTGAGCTGGAGCTAATTTGATAGAATAATTTTGCTTTGCTGTACTTAAAGACATTGCTTGAACCAGTACTGATGAAAAACATTTTAGGTGTTTACATTATTTTTTACTTGTGTCTACAGTTCTGCAATCTTTTCTTTCTAGGTTCAAGAAGTTGGAAATGTCATATTCACATTGTTCCCATCTTTCCAGTGGTACCTTGCTTTTATATATACACCCAGAAAGAAAAAATATCGAAAGAGGTTATTCCTGAATTATCAAAGTTGAACTTGCAATCTACCAAAAAGAATGACGAGAATTGTGACGATGGATCTGATGGGGAACCATGGGAACAAGAGAATTATGAGTATGATAAAGCATTGAATGCTGATAGAACTTACCTCAAGTTCAAAAAACGGATGGATGCATATCAAGAGCAGTGTTTCAGGTGAGTATCTCCACACAGCTAACCTTTTGTGCATGCTTGTCCATTGCAATTTATTTCATATTCTCACATCGGGTCTTTTATTTAGAGATATCTTTAAGATACTTTGTGCTCATAATAAGAAACACGTCAGAGATGGCCATTAGCTTATATGCCGTCAGCCGCCCTGCCCATTAGGTGACCTACAGTGGCAAAATCTAGTTTGATTAGTCCAATACTATCTTTAATGTTCGGGATGCTTGGATCATTTGAAGTTATTTCAACGATATATATTCATAAATTTATAGGTACAGTTTCACTGCACCTTTGGTGTTGGTTTCTTCTACTAATAAGCACACAGTATTAACAATACCTTTTTTCCCAAGTTCAGAGGATTTAGTTCTAAAACCACACTGCAGCAGGCCCATACACCTTTATTATTATTATTGTATACTCCTTCATTATTATTATTGTTGTTGTTGTTTTTATTTATTTATTTTATTATTTTTTTTTTTTTGCTGCTGCTGCTGCTGCATAGCGTTGTTACTTTCCTCCTGCCTCAGGTATTCATATAGTGGAAAGCCATTACTGGCTTCTAGAGAGGTGGGAGACCCGGGGAAATGCAGGCTCTGTGGCGCATCAAGGCACTATGAAATGCAACTCATGCCAGCCCTAATATATTTCTTACAGGAAGCTGCCAATGATCAACAGAGGAAATACTTAGAGAAATTTGACTGGATGACCATGATCATCTACACTTGTTCCAAGGTGAGTGAACATTATTATTCAGGTTGCTTGTATTAATTAGTAATTACCCTCTCGAGAAAAGCTTTGGAAGGGTTCTATATGTACAATTATTTTCTTTTCTTCTGTAATAATAGTATCCCAATAGGGCATTCAAGTCGACTCTTTTACGTAGTCACTTTTTTATCTCAGATAAATCTCCCCTTTTTTGTTTTTCTTTTTTCTTTTTTTGGGGGGGGGGGGCGGTGGGTGGGGTTGGTTCTGACTTCTATAATTTTTGCTAATTCAAGTAATTTACTTGTGTCATTCTCTTATTAGAGCTGCTTCCGGTCATATCAAGAAAAATCGGGCAAGGACTGGGTCGTTGCAGAGGAGGCTGTTGTCACTCAATATGAGTAGAAATCATGTTGTAAAGCTAGTTATACGATGCGATGTAGAATCGTTTGTTCTATTTAATTTAGTGACACGTGCAAACCGGTGAGGTTGAAGAGAGGTGCGGACTTATCAGCTGCCTTTTTTTTTTTTTTTTAATGTAACTATGGGAATTTAATGTTATTGTTTTTACATGGAAATGTAATTCTCATTCAATATTTGATATTCCATAGACCATTCCTCTTCCTATGTATCTCAAGCAAGTGTCAAGACCATACGTCACTACGTTACAACTACCAGTCTCCAGGATAGAAATTTAAAAAGGATTCACATTTGTTTAAATAAATAAAAGAAGAAGACATATATACTAGTCAGAATTAAATTGATCTTGTACCAAGATTTATATCCAAGAGCAGCTAGCTACTCATTGGCATCCTGGCCGTCTTCCTCTTCTTCTTCTTTGTAAGGGGGACGAAACCTTTGAGTGACACTAAGCTCATCACATGGTCATGAACTCCGCTCACCCACTTGCAACTAATTTGGCATCCAAGTGTATGGGTTCTTCCTGTTTCCACATCATATGTTATGCATCCATCTTCATAAGTTGGTCCATATCCTTGTCCTACACTGCGTCTGGTTTTCAGTACAAGATTTCCATTTAAACTATTCAAGAAATCATCGAAAAGAGGTTTCGCGTGAATTTCTTGACCCAATTTGGTTCATCTGAACCAACACCAGCAGCATTTTCCATTGTCCACACGTCATATGCATAAGTAGATTGCTCGTCGTCCTCGTCTTCACGCCTGTAATCTACCACAGCAAAAGCTTCCTTCCAATTCATACAAAAAACCCACTTCAATCTATCACAAAGGATTATTTCAAGATTGTCCCGTGGTCTTGGAAGTTTGGGAAATGGAATTAACTGCAATACCTCAGTTCTCATATCAAATGATGCAACTAGCAAATTCCAAGGGCCACTTTCAAATTCCTCCTCCGCGACTACCCAATAAACAATTAATCCTCCTTTCAATGTTAAATCAGAAACCGTAGTATTAGCAACACAGTGAGGATGAAAAATCTTACGATCAACTTTAAACTCCCTCCACGAATCTAAATTGGAGGACCACACCTCACCCCAAGTTGCTTCAACATCAGAGCAAAGCTTTACTACCTTGTAAACATTAGTATCAGGATCCCAACCAAACCCAAAAGTAACACTGCAATCAATACCTCTATGTGTACTGAGTGGGAGTTTCTTGGCCTGACTTGTGCAAGGATTCCATATCCAGACATCATCAGGAACCTCCCCTTTTTCCCATGGTTCCCCTTTTTCCCATGGTTCGAGCACCCGACAATACACACCAAGCCATTGATTGAGCCAAGAGTAGATAACGGAATTGGAGGGATTAGGAGAAAAGGGACGTTGACGGGCGGGATAAACATCTTGAGCAAGATAGCAGTGATTTCACCGGTCGGAAGCAGAGCGTCGGAGGTGCAGAGAAGCAAAAAAGGGGGACGAGATTAAGGACAGCCAATCGGTACATACGCACTTGAAACGGAGCACATCCTTCGCCGGTAGTCGGCTTAGGATCTCCGCTATTACATTCTGCGGGATGCGCCGTGAAGAATTTTGTGGGGGTTCCTCCGTGATTGCTTGGCTTGCTTGGGGACGGAGGCCGCTTGGTAATTATTTTATTTGGGTGATACACACTGCCAATTTTAAATAATAAAAAATAATTTAAAGGAAATTAAACAAAGTGTTTGGCAACTGCCACGAATTATAATTTGTCACGCGATATCATTTAAAAAGTGAAAAGTTAAGCCGTAATTGTTTATTTTTTATAAAACAATCAATAAAATAATAACACATCACAGATTATAATTCATGGAATTGCCAAACACTTTCCAAATTCTCAATTTTCAATTACTTTTTGCACCGATATTATTCCCACCACAAAAAAATATTAGGAACACCAATTACAATATACTTTTTCTATTTACACCACACATGAATTTACTAGATTAGCCTTACAATTAAAAAACTCTGAAATTATGGAAACCATACACCACAAATGTAAGAGCATCTACAATGGCTAAGTCAATCTCCAAGAAAGAATCCACATGGAAGCTAAAAAATGATAAATTAATCCACATTGCTTCAAATGGTCTCCAATACCGTTTAGATTTAAACCACAGTATGGGATTTGAAAAAGTAGTAATTTAATATCTCTCTCTGCATCTCTCATCCAATTTAGAAAGATTCATTACCTCAGTCTTCCTTCCTTTTCTCTCTCCTGCAAAAAGACACTGTTCTTCCCTGTCCACAGAGCATACCATTGGAGATGCTCAATGCTCATGGTTAAGGTCTTGATTATTCAGATGAGAGAGATAGAGGGAAGTGAATTATTTTAATTTAATGTTGGTGGAAAGAGGTGTAGAAAAAAAGAGAGGGAAAAGTGAAAAAAAGGAGAGAGATAGATAAAAATTCAAAAATAATGATAAAATGGTAATAAGAAAGTCTTGGATGAAGGTCTAGATTTAGACCTTACACGAGATACGATGGAGGAAAAATGGGGAAAACGTGATGTAAATGAGAGAAAAATTATTAAAAGAAAATGAAAATTAAAAAAAAAATAGGGCCTACGATTTTTTTTGGTCTCTTTCTCTATCTTTTTTGGACCCTCAACCAAGACTTGAAGCATTAGAGATGCTCTAAAGACTACCCATTTCGCGGTCAACCGTGTCTCCTCTCTCCCCATCCTTCCCTCCATCCATCCGTTAGGCAAAGGCCTCCAGTATTCCGTTTCTCTAAATGATGGCTGGAATATTTAACAAGATTATTGTTGTTGACAACATTAATTCCATTTGTGATTAGCGTTGCTGTTTTTTAAGTGATATATATGCGGCCTTTGTTGATTTCTTGAGTCGACATATAGTGCCGTGTTGAATCTGCAGTTCAAGAAAAGAAAGCTTGAAATAATGGACTCCGTACAGCCAAAAATGTAAATTCTCCAACATTTGTGATTGTGTTGATTTGAATCAATAAGAATTCAATAGTTTTGTTGCAATGATGGTGGTGAGTGTGGAAATTTGAATTGTTGTGTACGAAGGAAAAAATTAATTTTAAGGTGATGGATATTTTGGTCAATTAAATTATGATTTATTTAGCCCTTGTTTGATGTTTTTTAACAAAACACATTATAATCTCACCTACCACTAATTTGACTATTGATTTGACAATTACTCATTTATAACCACAAATTTCAAACTTCTATTAAATCTACACCACTCATTTCACTTCTTTATAATTTCTCTTTATAAATCAACTACCATAAATTGAATCAAACATCCCCTTAGTAAAATCCAAAAATATGGTGTGGTTAACAATTTTAGTGGTGGAAATATAATTCCCTTTACAATAAACCTCCGAGGACTTGTAATTGGAACCTAATTATTGTTTTCTCCTTAATAATTTAATTGATAAATTAAAGCCCCATTTCAAAAACTCCAGAGATTTTGTAACAAAATCTATCATCCCATGTGATATGTAAAAATGGACGTCATGCATGGGGTGCACATCCATACACGCCATATGAAATGAAAGATTTTGTAATAAAACCTTCGAGAAGTTTTTGAAAATTTTCCTAATAAATTAATAATCCTCCTTAAGCTTCAATTACATCAGAAAAAACCACGTATTTGAATCGAGAAGTGCTATTTGTACACATAAAATGTATAATTTTTATACACACACCCCTGAATTTACCTACACTTTTCAAAAGTGTGTAATCAGTATTGAGCAAGAAGAAAAGTTGTGAATTATGTTGTGTCATTCTTATTCATCTAAAGCGTTCATTTCCTCAATGATAGCATTACACCAACCAGAATGGGCTACAGCTTTATGAACAGTTTTAAGAACAAACACAGAATCTAGAGACGCAATAAAAGAACAAGAAGCAGATGACAAATGATCATGGGACACAAAAGAAGATACTGGGTAAGTGCATGTACGTTTACCTTTACGAAGAGCGATGGGAAGATCAGCACTGGAAGACGGATCTGATGACGAAGATACTGGCTCATCAAGACATGGACTGGGAGAGTCCAGACCAGGTGCAAGTTGTGATTTCAAGAAAAATGAAATAAAAAACATTTAAGTAAATAAAAAGTAGTGGGTACAAATATCATTTCTCTATTTGAATCACCCCACTGATATAAAAGATTATTGAAGAGCATATATATTCATTAGGTGTGCTTCTTCCTCCTCTTTCTTTCCCCAAGCTGGGTTCTAGCAGCTTTGATATATATACGTTGCCCCATTTATGAAAGACCACATGTATATGTGGCACCACGTGACTAGAAATTAAAAGAATGTAAAAGTAATAAAACACAGAATTAAGAAAGACGAATAATGCCCTCAATTGGCAAAGAATGATATGATGAGAGACGTTAAAAGATTTTAATGTCCACACAAGTCCCCTTCTCTTTACTAATTAATAATTATACATTCTTATCTTACAATTCTTGTGAATTCAACAAGTAAACGAATAAGTTCATCCCAAAGATTATTATTACTAACATGTTGTAAGATAATCTGAACTGGAAATAGATATGCAATTTCACACGACTATACAGACCAAGATTTATCCAAGAGTAGCTAGTACTCCTTGTCAGCTTCTTCTTCTTCTTCTTCTTCTTCTTCTTCTTCTTTGTAAGGGACGAAACCTTTGATTGACACTAAGCTCATCACATGGTCATGAACTCCACGCACCCCACTGTAACTATTCATGTAATTAAGGGCATGGGTTGTTCTTGTTTCCACATCATATATTATTATGCATTCACGTTCAGAAGTTTCTCCATATCCTTGTCCTTCATAATAATATATAGTTTTCAGTACAAGTTTTCCGTTTAAACTATTCAAGAAATCACTGAAAAGAGGTATCACGGGAAAGGAGAATTTCTTTACCCAATTTGGTTCAGTAACACCAGCAGTATTTTCCAGTGTCCACACGTCATATGCATATGCATATGAAGATTGCTCGTCGTCCTCCTCGTCACCATTGTCGTCTGCCACAGCAAAAGTTTCCTTCCAATTCATACAAAAAAACCCACTTCAATCTATCACAAAGGATTATTTCAAGATTGTCATGTGGTCTTGGAAGTTTGGGGAATGGAATTAGCTGCAATACCTCAGTTCTCATATCAAATGATGCAATTAGCAAATTCCAAGGGCCACTTTCAAATTCCTCCTCCGCGACTACCCAGTAAACAACTAATCCTCCTTTCAATGTTAAATCAGAAACCGTAGTATTAGCAACACAGTGAGTATGAAAAATCTTACGATCAACTTTAAACTCCGTCCAAGAATCTAAATTGGAGGACCATACCTCACCCCAAGTTGCTTCAACACCAGAGGAAAGCTTTACTACCTTGTAAACATTAGCATCAGGATCCCAACCAAACCCAAAAGTAACACTGCAATCAGAATCATTAGTAATAGCTGTATGTCTACTAAGTGGGAGTTTCTTGGCCTGACTGGTGCAAGGGTTCCATATCCAGACATCATCAGGTAGCCTCCCTTTCTTCTCATCAGGCGAGCACCCGACTATACAGACCAAGCCATTGATTGAGCCCACGAACTGTCTGCCCGGGCAGTAAGAGTAATGGACGGAATTGGTCGGAATGGGAGAAAAAGGACATTTATAGGCGGAATAATCACCCTGAAAAAGAAAGCAGTGTTTTGACGGGTCGGTAACAGAGCGTTGGAGGTGCAGAGAAGCAAAAAAGGGGGACGAGATTAAGGACAGCCAATCGGTACATACACACTTGAAACGGAGCACATCCATCGCCGGTAGTCGGCTTAGGATCTCCGCTATTACATTCTCAGGGATGCTCCGTGAAGAATTTTGCGTGGGTTCCTCCATGATTGCTTGGAGACTCAGAGAGGCAGCTCTAGGGTTTTATTTCTTTTGGGTGATATACGCATTGCAATTTTTAAATAATTGAATGGAAATTAACCAAATTTTCAATAATTATAAGAGTGATTTTTCTACGCCCCGATTACAATTAATAAACTTCCCAGAACTTGTAATTGGAACCTAATTATTGTTTTCTCCTTTTTCTAAATAATTACCAACAATTAATTAATTAATTAAATTTGTTAATATTTGTACAAGATTATAATTTGATTTCAAAACTAGGAAGATGTTGAAACTTTGAACAAGCTTCTTATATTGAAGAAGTAAAATATGATGTATATAATAATAAATTAATAATCTTTCCTTAAGTTCCAATTACATTAGAGAAAACAATGTATTTATAGAGATCATATCCATTAAGCGTGCTGGTTCTTCCTTTATCTTTCCTCAAGTGGGGTTCCAGCAATGTTGATCTTCTTGTCTCCATTTATGAAGACCACATGTACATGTCAATCCAGTTCTCATATCAAACTTATGTGGTGCCAGTCTTTGCTCACCAAGTGAGTCTAGCTGGAGATCAAAATTATGAATATGTAGCGCCACATAGCTAGAAATTGAAAGAGTTTAAAAGTAATGAAACGCAATTAAAAAAAAAAAAAGACGAATTTTGCGTGGGATGCCCCATGATTTGCTTGGAGACTGAGGGAGGCAGCTTATTAGGGTTTTATTTATTTTGGGTGATATACGCATTGCAATTTTTAAATAATTGAATGGAAATTAACCAAATCTGTATATTATTATTATTATATACATATAATCAGAATTTGTCTGGCTCAAATGATTGTTGAGAACAATTAGAAATAATTTTCTCACTCATTGTCTGACTTCTTTGAAAAAACTAATTTGCTGACATAATTATTCTATTATTATACTTTTCTATTATTATTTTATTTTTCCTTATTGTTATACTTTTCGTTTTAATCATTTAATTTAATATTTTTATTTTGAGATTTTATCTACATATTATTATTATATATATAAGCAGAGTTTGTCTGGCTCAATTGATTGTCGATCTCAATTAGAAATAATTTTCCCGCTCATTGTCTGGCTTCCTTAAAAAACTAATTTGCTGATGTCATTATTCTATTATTATTATTATATTTTTTTTATTATTGTAATATTTTTCCTAATTGTTATACTTTTCGTTTTAATCAATTAATTTAATATTTTTATTTTGAGATTTTATCTACATATTAATTTAATATTTTTATTTTGAAAATATATCTATATATTACATTTTAATTAGATATATTTCATATTTGTCTAATGAATTTCAATTTTATCATATATCTCATTTTGGTTGAAACTCTCTCTACATATTACAAAATTGGCAAGTGGTTATGTGATAAGTATTGATGGAAAAATAATGCAATATGTTAAAAAACAAGATTGTGCCATGTGTCAATTTTGTTAGATTTTTCATATGTGGTTTTGTTCATGTAGCACGACTCAAATTTAATAAAAGTTGAAAATGCCTAAATTGGAAAAGAAATCAGACAAAAATTGCACAAGTCAAGAAAGACTCAATAGTCACATATAAGTGATCATAAAAGAATATGGGATTCGAAATAGTAAAATTCCATTCTAATTTGCCATTGCCATACATAATATGGAGAAATTGTATTCAATATCATCCCCTAATCCCCTTCCACAGCATAATAACAATAACTGCTCCGTAAATCCGATCATTTCTACACCAGCTAAACTATTTCTATCATATTATATACAAGGAGAAGGTAGCCCGCATAATTTAACAAAGGTCATGGCACGACTCATTTTGAACCAGTACATGTGAAGCCACCCTTCTTGCGATCTTTAACTGGCAGAGAGCTTCATGACATCTGATCACCGTTCACTTCCATCTTTTAGCATTCTTCAGCCCTTTCGATTTCTGTTTTGCTGCTTGAAATGCCTGCACTTTCTGTTTCTTACGAGCTTCCTTCTCCGCCTAGTTAAAGATATGAAAAATATATCATTCTTAGATCCCTTTTTTTTTTTTTTTGGGTGTTTTGTGGGGGATTTTGTTTTTGTTTTTGGTTTTTTTTTTTTTTTTGGTTGTTGGGGGGGGGGGGGGG